>ML797982.1:245494-260441 GCA_009831015.1 Picea engelmannii | reverse complement strand
AATTTTGAATGGGACCTAAAATTCTAATTTCTCCATATGAAGTCTAATGAGGTTGGAACCACTCTCAAACATCCTGAAACAATTAATGGTAATGTTAAAAATTTAAGTAAAAGGATGAAAATGAAAGATAAAGGATGAAAATTTAAGAATTTAACATTACCATTTATTACTAGGGTGGGTGAAATGGAGGGGGTGGGGACCTCTTTAAATAGCATTAGTAAGGCAAAATAACCCTTAGTTGCACACCAAAACACCTCACAGCTCCAACTTGCATGAGAAAACATGAGGCAAGTACTTCTCTGTGCAGGACACACTGAGGGTAAGTGTCGAACACGTGTTTGAAACGTGTCCTGTGAATAGGACACATTTCGTACACATGTCGGACATGTGTCCTCACGTATTGTGTCCAACACGTAGGATACGTGACACGGAGGGGGGTTTGGACGTATCCTGTTACTTAGTTGACAAGTCATCTATAAACAGCAAGAAATACCTGGCACCATTGATTGAAGTAGTCGTCATCAGTCGACAAATGTCTACATGAATGAGCTCAAGAATCCCCTTTGCTCTCCCAGCTTGCCCTTCAACAAACAACAATCTCTGTTGCTTCCCTACAAGACATGCTTCATATATAACCTCTGTCTAATTCTTAATACCAACTCGGCCATCCACCCTATTTTCTTTTGTCAATAATGAAAGATAACAAAGATTTAATGCATATACCTCTAATGCCAAAGAGTGTTGATGTGTTATCCAATTTTGGCACCAAGGCATGATCCTTGACCTTTTCATCATTCACCAATTTAAACAAAGCTTGTTCTTCTAGACCCGTAGCAATAGTGTTTTTGTAATTTTTATCAACAATGTAAAATATCTTATTGCTAAAAATAACATCTTGATATGTGCAAGTAGGTCTAGCGCCTTCTCAGATGGATATACAACTTATGTTCATCCTATCACAAGGCCCCTTATGTGGCTCATTGTGCCCACAACCTCGAGTTTATCCTCTCACACAACCCTTTTCTTGTTCTTCGTGGCTTTATTCATGTTGATCTTCTACAGCATGATTCTAACAATGATCCTCATGTTCAAGTGCCCTATTGCGGCCTAATCTATGTCCATTGTCTACGATCTTTGTTCAAAATCTGTTGGTCTGCAACCATCACTCCTCCTATACATGAATTTAACAATTGCACAAATGTAGATACTAGACACACTCCTGTGGGTGGCTTTATTTCTCTTTTTCCTTTTTAAATTTTTTTTAGGCATTTCTTCCTACGTTTCTCAAGAAATGCACACCATTTCTTAAACAAACAACTACATTTTGCGAGAAATGCAAGTTGTTTCTCACACAATGCATTAACCATCAAGAAATTGGAAACACACCAAAGACCACGTTTTTGGCACTCATTTCCCATTTCTAACAAGTTATGCCAAGAAATGCACCCAAATCATCACATCTCTGTAACTAGGTCCAAGAGTGACAAGCCATTGTAGATAAATTAAAAAGAAAGGTATTTGATTGAGAATCCTAGAGGCGGAATCTTCAAAATAGGAGAGTTGTAATCAGAGCAATTCTCCCTTCGCTTTCAATTTTTCTTTACACCATATTGGCATCACCATTGAGCATTTTGAGAGAGCTCCAAAAGATTATTCATAGCTTCCTATGGCAAGGAAAGGAACAATCTAATAGGAAAATTGCATTTACACTGGTGGAATGGGACAAAGTGTTACTTTAGGCCTGTGTTGGGGGTCTCAAGATTAGGGAAGCAAGAGTCGTGAACAATGACTTGGTAGCTAAAATTGTGTGGAATCTAATCGCAAGTCGTTCCTCTTGGTGGAACATGGAAGGAGGTCCTTCTTAAGAAATACTGTAATTCCCAGGACAAAAAGAGGGCTTTAGACCACTAGCCTCAATCCTCATGGGGGTTCCACAGTCAGACAATTGATTGACCTCTCTAGCCCTCTAATTAAAGACCACCTCTTGTGGTACCCTACAAGCAGCGAGCAAATAATTCTATGGGAAGAACAAATACAGCAGAGAAATAGTAGTTAAGTTTTGTCTTGGTGTAGATGGATAGTAGTTGCAGCTCTGGTTTTGCTGATATTAGGCCTCAAAAACCACATTTTAGCAAATTCCCACACCCAGAAGTGCTTAGAAACAGGTAGATCTCTCATCTTTTGGAGCAGTAGACCTTTCGGATATAACGGAGGTCTTTGTATCTTTGCAGTGAAACTCTGTTCCTGTTGAAAAAATAAAGATAGAAACCATATCAAGCGCACTGCATTGTTCCCTGCAGTGGCATGTTTTTGCAGTTAAAATGCAAGTCAAAATCTCAGAGCAAGGACACTGCAAAGTTACAAGTTACGCTAATTAAACAATCACCCTTGTCAAAAACTTAATCAAATACTAGCAAGCATTCACTTAGCGGCAAAAAGATGCAAAGTATTCTCGACACTTGTAAAGGATGTAGTTTCTATCTGTTAATGCAGAGAACTAAAAGTTGGATAAAGTGATCCATACCATTAACCCATCAAAAAATACAATGCAATATTCTTTTCATACTCTTCCACGCCCCGGACATTTTGAGAAGCAACACTACTGTCCAACAAATGTGCAAAAGCAAAATGGCCGGTATACAGAACCAGGGTGTTCAGGCCCAAGCAGGTCATGCATTCTAAATAAGCATCCATGGGAAGCTTATTGTTTTCATATTCTATAGAAGTTAGATAAAGTGATCAATACCATCCACCATTAACCCATCAAAAGATACAATGTAATATTCTTTTCATACTCTTCCACGCCCCGGACATTTTGAAGCACCACCACTGTCGAACAAACTTGCAAAAGAAAAATGGCCGGTATACAGAACCAGGGTGTCCAGGCCCAAGTAACTCATGCATTCTATAAAGACATGGGATGCTTATTGTTTTCATATTTTATAATTATTGCGTCTTATTTATAATTGCATGAATTGCATAATAGAGATTTCCTATAGACTAAAGAAATGTTGCAAATATCGTTTCCGAGAATATATATAGGGTTACATAACGGCAAATATCAGAAAATAGAGAACCTGCAAAACTTAAAAAAATAAGAAATCTCGAGAAAAATACAGAAATAGTTGGAAATATCGAGAAAATTTGTTTGCTACACTGCCAAAAAAGCCGCCGTGACGACATGGGTGCCTCTTGACCAGCCAGCTCAAAAAAATATACCATATGAAATGAGGAATTGATGTTAGGGCAGGTTATAATTATAATACTTGTATATGTGTGTTTATGTTTAACAATCTCTCTTCTTCTTTTTTCATCTTTTGCAAATTAATTCTTGCATAAAGATTGTAGGATGAGGAAGTGCACCTCCTAGAAACTCCAGCCATGCAATGGACCAAGATGGTTCCTCGCTCTCTGGCTTTATCAATGAACTCGAGGCAAGCCTCCAACCTATCCAAGAGGTTTTCTGTTGGATCGTCATTCAAAGGGACCTTCATTCTAGTGATTTGCGAACGCCGGCCTGTAATTTCCACGGAGCAATCCCCGGTTTCGATCCCCGGCCCTGAAACACCGCTCTCACTACTGGAATTTCTCACCAGATCGCCTTCTGAATGGGTTCTCCTCGAAAGTGATGAACCAAGTTGCCTCCTCCCATCAAAAGACGTCTGTAAGAAATTTGTGGAAAGCAGAGATAATACATGCGTGATTTTCACTTGGAGTTTTGAGTCATCTCCCAAAACGGTGCACATGTCAAAGAAATTGCCAATGTACAACCCCTCTCTCACTTTCTTCATTCCTTCCTGTTTTTTTACCTCAATCCACATATCAAGATATGGGCACCCAAATGCAGTGGAAGCCGTTTCACCTCAAATTCACAGCGAATTCAATCAAAACAGCCAAGATATGACCACCCAAATGCATGTAACAGCGGGTTTGATATTCAATTCACAGACCCAATTCGATCATAACAGGTAAAATGTGAGTAACACAGTGCATTCGAGAGTACAGTTTTAACCTCAGTTCACGGACGAGTTCAAACAAACCGGGTAATTAATTATAGGAAGACCGCAAAATTTAGTAATGCGTGCTTGAACGCAGTTACAATCCGGTGACAGAGAACCCCAACCAAGTAATAGATAGGAAAGATGCCCCGTGTGAATATCTATTTATGGAACCCCGATAACATTTAGCATAAATATTCCCCTGGTTCGAGCCCAACGGGAATTTTCAATTTAGACGGAAAGAAACGGAACTCAGCAGCCTGAACTCTGTCGCTAACAAAAAAAAAATTATTTGGCTTACCACCAACGAATGAATTTCTGAGCTCTCAAGACTCCTATCCATAACCAACTAACTAATTTTTTTTAGCTAACCTAGATTCATTCATTAAAATTCACATTCATAATGCTAAATTATAAAACTTATTTGTGAGGGAAAGGTTATGTTCAAATTAAATGTAAGATTTTGGTGTATATGTAAAGAGAAGAGAGCAAGGGAGTTAGTTTAATTAATTCTAATATTAGATTAGATTAGTTTTATTTGTGAGGGAAGGGTTATGTTCAAATTAAATGTAAGATTTTGGTGTATATGTAAAGAGAAGAAAGCAAGGGAGTTAGTTTAATTAATTCTAATATTAGATTAGTTTTATGTTAACATGTTTTAAATTTGAATTTTTTTCACACAATTTTAAAAATATATATATTATAATTTAGTAACAAACTATGGTTGTATTGTCAATTGGGTTTAGTTTAATTGGTTTGTTTTCAGGGGTGTTTTCTCTCACCCAGGTTCAATTCTCACAAGTGACATGTTCTTGATGTAATTTTGGACCTCCCCATAGGGAGATTACATGACACTAAACCAGAGCTATCAAGCATAGAGAGATCAATTTTTTTAAGATATAATTTTTTTTTAACGTTTAATATAAAGGAATTAATACATGACATGGAATTAAATGATAAAAAAGATTACATCTTTAGAAATTTGATCCATCTCCAATATATTAGTCCAATATATTAGGGTTTAATTTCAAATTTATTTAAAAATGTGTAGAATTAAAAAACACAAATGAAGAAAAAGAAAATTAAGAATTCGTATTTATGTTTTAGAAGTAAAAAAAATTGGCAAATTTTACTAATTTTCAAAATATCACTTATAAAAATTAGTAATATTTATAAATAAATAAAAATAATATATTGATATGAGGGGGATGGACCCTAGGGGCTAGGGTTTCTGCAATGTGACGTGTGGTTTCTTCTTGCATGGAGGATTGATCGAGGATCCACCTCAACTAGTGGATTACTCTGAAGACCTTTTGTCAAAGGATGACATCTTTACCTATTTGGTTATCACCTCAGGGCCAATTTGAGGTACGGACAATATCAATTCTTTTGAAGGTCTAGTGGATCCTAAGGTGGGGGACTTTATTTGGCCTACGGATCAAGATCCTTCCAGCTTGCATCCCGACAAATTACCTCGATTATGTGAGGCCTTGATCTCTTCCTTGCCTCGACTCTCACAAATTGATCATCCTATGTGTCGGGAACCCATTTCGTCATTGGCGCATTTGCAGGGGAGAGACTCTTCTCCTTGTTTGTCTCTGTGTTTGAATCATGTTGCAATGTTAGGGTTATCGAGATTTGGGGGATCTGGGTTCGTTGGTAGTCGGCTTGGTATCTAAGATTTAGCAACGATGAAGTCTTCAAAAGGGGATCCTAGGAGAAAATGTAAGAAAATTGTGCGCTCTCGAGACAAAGACATAGCTCTAGTTGTTGGGAAGGATCTTCAAGTTTCACAGATAGCAGATATGGACAGGAGGACTTTGGTGGGGAAGTTTGGAAATTGTTAGATCTCTATGGGATTCTCTCTCGGTGGATGGAGCTACATTAGGTGTTGGTCTTGGGGTACTCTCCTATTTATCATCTTTTATCTAGAGGTTGGATACAGTTCGCTTTCAAAGAGAAGGAAGACTTGCTTAGGATTCTCTCGGTGCGATGGTTCTAGGACCAACAAGTTTTATGTACAAAACCTTGGCATCCATTATTTGATGTTAATATAGAAGGTATTAAGAGTGTTCTAGTCTATATTAAAATGTTGAATCTCTCATTGGAGAACTGATCTATTAAGGGTCTTTGGGCCATTGGGAACACGTTGGGTACTTTTATCGTGGTAGACACTGGCCTTAAACCCTCAACTAGTCGTGTTGTGGCACAGATTTTGGTTGAGTTGGATCTATCAAATGGTCTATATGAATCTATTAGGTTGGTGGCGGGCGAGCGTTCTTATGTCCAGGTTCTAGATTATCTTAATGTATCATTTTTCGATGCATGAGATGCCATAGCGTCGATCATATTGTTGAGGACTATGGTCGAAAAGTCCTTTAAAGGAATCAAAGATTCTCATGTGGGTTATCCAATCCTCTTGATCTATCATCTTTGAAGGTGCTACAAAAAGGTGATGAGTCTATCCCATTATCTTTGTCTCGAGATAAAAATAAATATGTGGATCATGCTCTAGCTTTGTCTAATCATGGAAAGGATGGGATCGTTGTAGGGATATTCTGGTTTCGTTGATAGCTCCTAGGTCCGAGGTTGGGGTTCAACAATTTTCCCAAGGAGATTATGGATGTGGACTTAGGGTTCTCGATGGCGGAATGGAGCAAAATTGAGGCATTATGGTTTGACAATATGAAAAAAATGCATGGACACGATTAAGTCAAATACATCTAATCCCTTGACTAATTTTTCCCCTCAAAAGGCTCTTCTCTCTTTTGAAGGGAGAGGTGGGACCAATGGCATTTCCATTTCACTAGGGGATTGGAGGGGTGGCTCCGATGACTATTTTCTTCCATTGGGAGTTTTTCCTTGTAAATATTAAGGAGGTTAGTTCCTTGAAGGACCCTATTGTCGATTTAGCAAATGACTTTGATCCCACCTTTGTTCCTTCGATGGGCTCCCATAAGGATCGCTCATCAAACTTGGTCTTAGCTTCATCAGGGAAGGACTCAAACCAGGGTCAAATCCTCATTTCTCTTCCCTCAGGGGTTTGGGTTATGTTTCTGCTGAGTATCCTTGGCCTTCTAAGGCAGTGCAAAAATCCTCCCTCAAGCATGCTCAGGAAAAGGCATCTAGAGAGGTATCTTAGGGATGTCAAAGACTTATTTCTAGGGTACTTAGAGCAAGTATCCCCCCCACTCTTCATCCATGAATTTTTTTTGGGGTAACAGGTCTGGGGGCAGACCCAAAAAGCTCTCCCCATAGAGGTTTATAGGGCAGGAGCAACCTGATATAGTTTTAGTTCGAGAGTCAATGGGAATGCGTGAATTCTTTCAGGATGGGATTTCATTGGGTTGGATTCAAAGGGGTTGTCAGGGGGTATCTTAACTAGTATTTATACTGCCATCTCTCTCATAAATAACTTTTTTGTGAAATCAGGTCTTCTTGTGTACGTTCATTGCAAGGCTTTGGATCATATTCTTATTATTTGCAATGTATATGCTCCCTATTCTGTTAGGGAGTATTTTTGGGACAATTTCTTGAACATCCATGATTTACATGTGGAGAATATTATCATAGGTGGTTACTTGAATTTTTCTCTCAATAGCGAGGAGATTTGGGGGTAATCAACAAGAGAGTCCACCCCTTAACTCATTATTTTCTCATCAAATTGGAATTATCGAGCTTGGTGGATGTTGATTCGATCTCTCTAAGCCCTACCTAGAGTAACAACAGATCAGGTTCGGATGGAATTCTTGAGCGGTTGGACCGCTTTCTAGTTTATAATTACTTACTGCGGTCCATTGGAGTTTATAGATTATGGGTTGGAAAGGTCAAATGTTCTGACCATTTTCATGTCTAGTTGGAGTTGGATGGCCTAAGGGTTTGTTCTGGGGCACCATTCAAATTGGATCCTTCTTAGATCGAGATCAAGGACTTTCGAGCTCTAGTGGAAGCTCATTGGACAAAATTTGATCCTAGTAAAGGTATAGGAGCTTCTCACCAATTTTTGGCTTCTATAAAGCAGTTGAAGCACGTTGTTGTTCATTGGGACAATGCTCATAGGAAGGCTCGGGAAAAATCTCTTCTTGACATCGAGGAAGAGTTGGCACACAACTATGACAGTATCTCTCTGGAACGGGGAGGTATGTTGGATGTCGATCATGTCTATGGTTTAGAAACACTCATCACTCCATTTTAGTGGAATAAGAAAATGGGTGGCGGATAAAGAGCAGGGTGCTCTGGCTAGACATTGGTGATTCAGGTGGATATCAGCGGCCACCCACCTATTCCACTAGCTCAAAGATCAGTTTCCATTTTGGCAATTTTTCTACAGTTTTTCAGGTCCTAAAGTTTTGGGGTCGTTTTGAGGCCCTAAGTAGCGTTTTTTGGGTGAAGCACTATTACATTGTAGGGATTATCCAAAGTGTGATGACAACATGTCTAGTCCTAGGATAGTTCTTTCCAACGAGTTATCGTGTGCCTAAAACGGAGATCGTATGCAAAAGTTACGACCCCAGGAAGTTGATGTACCAACTTACCCCATCGGGGCCCACATGACTATTGGCGCTTCATCTCCTAGGGTTAGGTTTTTTTATGTTTAGGGTTTTCTTATTTATGCTTTATGTTAAAAATGCCTTTGGGGCCTCATTGTAATCAACTTCTTGCGAATGAGCATAACCAACACATCTCTTCTGAGAGATAAGCTACCACCATTCTAGCTAGCTTGTGTGTTTTTGCATTTTACAAACTTTTGTATTTCAGACAGTTAGTAATAGAATCAAAGCTTTATTGTATTATTGTGTTCCTTGCCATATCTTTATGTATTTCTTTGTTATATATCAGTTATATTTCTGCCTTCATATCGTTCCCCAAAATAATATGGGTCGGTGGTATCAGAGCGGTCTGCTCCTGTCGTTCTTAGTGCATGCCCCCGACGAGGTCAAGGTGTAGAGAATTGGGTCTCGAGCTTGTTTCTCTTGAGGACAACCGCTCTTGCACACCCAAGAAACCTTCCATGGCGAAAGAAAAGAGGGACGACAGGACAGGAGATCCTTTCAAACTATTGCTTGAGGAAACCCTTGTGCGACAGAGGAAGAAGATGATGGATAATTTCACCCAGATCCGTCGAGGACCACCAACAACAATGGAGGCACCTTCAACCAGCAGTCACTTCGAAGGTGTGACTCCCTTCAAGGTACAAGTTAAATTTGATATTCCTTTATTTGAAGACTAGATAGACGTCGACGCTTTAGAAAAATGGTTAAATATGCTACAGGGTTATTTCTATGTCCACGATTTTTCCAACAGTGAAAAGATCACATTCACGCTTCTTAAGGCCCTTCCCCATGTCAGAGATTGGTGGGAGACTTAATGTGAGCAACATGTCGAGGATGAGTCTGTATTTTTTGGGCCATGACCCACTTGGGTGGCTTTTGTCGACGCCCTCGAGGAACAATATTACCCTGTTGGAAGTTATGATGACGAATACACGAGATGGACCACACTGCGCCAAGAGAGGGGCCAAACAATGTCGGAGTTCACCAATACTTTCCATACCTTGTGCACCAAGATGGGTATCAAAGACTTTGAACGACATCTGGTCCTAAAATACTGTGGGGCTCTGCACAGGTACATCCAAACTGAAATGGATTTTTTGGACATCTCATCATTGGGAGTCGCTTAACGATAGGTTGTCAAAATCGAGTAGAAGTTGAAGCAACAGAACAAGCAGGAGTTCAGATCTGCAAATGTGCAACCGCTAAAGTATGGTAACTATGGCCCTAACCTCCAAGCCAAAGGACAGAGCAAAGATGGCCAACCCCGAGATAACCATCCTAAGCCACCAACAAAGAAGGGTATTGGGAAGTCGAAGAAGGACACTGGAAAATGGTGTGAGTTCCACAAAATCCCTTGGCAGAGTATTGATGAATATCGCTCCAAATGGTCTTTGTTGGCTGAGACAAAAGCCTTAGGGTCAAAGGCTAACTCAAATTCTGATTCAGAACCAGAAAAGGGTAGACAAATAATTGATGCAGAACCTAGTGTCAATATCGCTACCACAAAATTCTAACCAGAGGAACTGGAGGAGCCTAAAGAAGGGGAGAACATTTTCCACTCACAAATGTGGGTGAAGGGAACCCCACTCCATTTCATTGTTGACAGTGGTAGCTAGAAGAACTAGATCTCAATAGAGGTTGTCAAGAGGTTGAACCTGACAGCTACGACACATCATTGGTCATACAACATCGGTTGACTCAGCCAGGGACAGGATATCCGCGTCATCCAACAATGTCGCCTGCACTACGACATCAAACCCTTCAAAGATGAGGTATTGTGTGACGTTTCCCCCCTTTAAGTTTGTGATGTTTTTCTAGGAAAATCATATATGTGGAAGCATCATGCTATTTATGAATATAGGCCCCGTAGTGTCATTATTACTTTGGGAGATCAACTCTGCAAGGTACTAGAGGCAGTCCCAAACACTGTGGTCTCTTTGATCTCCGCTAAGCTATGCATAAAGGGGGTCTCTCATACCGGGATATTTTTCCTCTGTATGGTTCAATCGGGAGGTGAATAGAAGGTCACTGCAACCGCCAAACCCTCTGCACGAGGTCTCTCTTCCCGACAACAACAAGTGGACGGAATAATAAAGGAGTACAAAGACATACCCGCCTCGCTTACTGGGGTGCATGTGCACTATCAAGTAAAACACTCCATTGATCTGACACACAGTGCTCCTCTTCCTAATGGCCCTGTATACAAGCATTATGTTATGGATAATGAAGAAATCAAATGCCAGATCCAAGAGCTATTTTTGAAGGGCCACATCAGACCAAGCTCCTCACCTTGCGGAAGCCCAATTGTTATGGTACAGAAGAAGGATGGGACATGGCAACTTTGTATCGATTATAGAGCCCTGAACAAGATCACAGTCAAGAACCGATACCCAATTCCCCTGATTGATGATCTTCTTGATCAACTCAAGGGAGCCAAGTTTTTCAACAAGATTGATCTGAAGTCAGGCTACCACCAGGTGTCGATTGAGCAAACTGATGTGTGGAAGACAACCTTCAAGTCTAAAGAAGACCTCTTTGAGTGGTTGGTCATGCCTTTTGGCTTGACTAATGCCCCGACTACATTCATGTCGATGATGGATGATATATTATGACCATTCACAAACCCCTTTGTGGTTGTATATTTGGATGACATCCTCATCTTCAACAAAACTTGGGAGGAACATTTGGAGCATATTCAGCAGGTATTGGGCACCCTGAGACAACATAAGTTATATGCCAATTTGGAGAAGTGTTCCTTCATCATACAATGAATCCAATATTTGGGATACATCATGGATGAGCAAGATGTACATATGGATCCAACCAAGATCCAAGTCATCCGTGATTGGTCGGCCCCAAAGACAATGGCCGAGCTCCGTAGCTTCTTGGGCCTCGCCAACTTTAATCAGTGGTTGGTGTTGGGGTTCTCTCATATTGTTTGGGCACTAAGCCAGGGGACCAAGGGTGGCGCGAAGGCTAAGTTTGTGTGGTATGCGCCCCAACAGAAAGAATTCAAGGATTTAAAATTCTGCCTCTGCTCAGCTCCAATCCTCATTCTGTCATACCTGCAACAACCATTTGAGATTGAGACAGATGCTTCATATTATGCTATCGGTGCAGTCCTCACTCAATAGGGGCATCCAATAGCCTATCACAGTGAAACTCTATCCGATGTTGTCTGTAGATACCCCACATACGACAAAGAGATATACTCCATTGTGTAGGTATGTCGACAATGGAAGCATTACATTATGGGGAAAGAAACGGTCACCCACATTGTTCACGGGCCTTTGCAATTCATGCAAAAACAAGGAAAGTTACAAAATGACCACCATTAGAATTGGTCCACGTACCTGCAGCAATTCCACTTGAATATCAAGTACAAGAAGAGTAGCATCAACCATGTCGCAGATTGCCTCAATCGTCCCCCGGTGGCAGCGCTAACTATAGTTCTTAACTTCTGTGGACATGAGACATTTAGATGGCCAGGATTATACAATAATGACTTTGACTTTGCTACTTTCTATAAGACATTGAGCACATGCAAAACAGTTCCCGACTTTCATCTCCAGGATGGATTGCTATGCCATCTGAGCCATCTTTATGTTCCTTCAAGCGAGCGTGCCAAGCTAATCTAGGAAGCTCATTATAGCTAGGCAATGGGAATATTTTGTGTAGAAAAGACAGTGGCAGTACTGCAAAAGCATTTTTATTAGTTGAAGTTTTGACAATATGTTCGTAAGTACATCAGATCCTGCACTGCATGCATCATTTCCAAGCTCGTAATAAATAAATAGGGGCAATGCACCTCTCTTCCTGCTCTGAATAGCCCTTGGGAGTCCATCTCCATGGACTACATGTTCGGCATGGCTTCAACTATGCATGGGAATGATTGTGTCTTCGTGTTCGTCAATCGATTCTCTAAGATGGCAATTTTGGCACCCTCCAAGAAGAGCATCATTGCCGAGGCCATTGCCAAGTTCTTCTTCACACATGTTTGGGTTCATTTTGGGCTCCCACAGACTATTATCTCTAATCAAGATAGTAGGTTCCTGAGCAGTTTTTGGTCCAGCCTATGGTCGATGATGGACACCAAGTTGACCAAATCGACTGCCTTCCACCCACAGACTGATGGGAAAATAGAGGTAGTCGACATGATGATTGTTCATATCTTGAGGATGTATAATTCCAAACATCCACGCACATGGGATGAAATCCTTCTTTATGTTCAACATAGCTACAATAGAGCCCTCCATAACTCTATTGGCCACAACCCTTTTCAGGTGTGTTTGGGGTTCCAACCATTGGCCCCCATTGACATAGCTCTTCCCATTGCAGTCGCACAGGAAGAGTTTTCCCATGCCCAGACCGAGGTTGAACGGGAAGCCAAATTTGTTGAGCACATCCAACAACAAGTTCAAGATGTTGTGCAGAAATCCAATGGCAAGTACAAGCAGTGCCACGATCAACATCGGGTACCACACAAATTTCAGGTGGGAGATAAGATCTGGTTTCATTTGTAGAAAGAATGCCTCATAGGACCCCACCGGAAGTTGTGCCCACTCCGATATGGGCCTTAAACCATCACCAAGGTTATGGGTGAGAATGATTTTGAATTAAGTATTCCTCCTTTCCTTAACTTGCACCCATTATTTAATGTGGAACTGCTCCGACCATATTTTCCACCTCTCCTGGACACTTCGGATGCGGTCGAACAGTTGGCCCCTATAAAATTCAATCCTTCCTGCATTGAACATGCAACAGTTGATCGTATCATGAACACCAAGACAAAGGACATCTTCCAACAAACTTTCAAACTCCATCGGGTCATCAAAGTAGGGTAGTTTCTTCATCAGGGCAAGTGGCTCACTATGGGTCATATTCAACATCTTATGCAGGAACTTGACGCAATGGAGACCATTGCTTCTTAAGGGTAGAGGAATGATCCAAGTGGATATCGGTGGCCACACACCTATTCCAATGGCTCAAAGACCAATTTCCATTTTGGCAATTTTTCTACAGTTTTTTGGGTCCTAAACTTTTGTGGTCATTTTGAGGCCCTAAACAATGTTTTTTTTGGGCGTGACACTATCATGTAGTCAACTTTGACCAGATTGAGACAACAAAATCTGTATTCCTTGGATAGTTCTTTCCAATGAGCTATCGTGCGCCAAAAACGGAGATCGTATGCAAAAGTTACGACCCCGAGAAGTTGATGTACCAACTTACCCCATCAGGGCCCACGTGACTTTTGGCTCTTCATCTCCCGGGGTTAGGTTTTTTTATGTTTAGGTTTTTCTCATTTATACTTTACGATATAAAGGCCTTTGGGGCCTCATCATAATCAGATTCTTGCGAATGAGCGTAGCTGACACATCTCTTCTCAAAGATAAGCTACCACCATTCTAACTAGCTTGTATGTTTTTGCATTTTACAGTCTTTTGTATTTCAGACAATCAGTAATAGAAACCGAGCTTTATTGTATTACTGTGTTCCTTGCCATACATCTATTTATTTCTTTGTTATATTTTTGCCTTCATATCGTTCCCCAAAATAATCTGAATCAATTGGTTATTTAAATACAAAGTTTTTTCGACGTTTTGTTAAATATAGGAAGAGTTATAACACCATTTGGGAGCTGGAGGGTGATGACGACTCAAAAGTTCATGGTTTCTCATATTTGGCTACGTTTCGAGTTTGTCATTTCCAATCTTTTTTTCAGGAATCTCCTCAATTTAAAATGGATATGGCCCTCAAACTTCTATCGCATTTTCCTCATTAGGTAGGTGACGAAGAAAACCAATCAATGTTCATTGAAATTACAAAGGAAGAACTTCATGCAAATTTAAGCTCCTTTCAATGGGAGAAGAACCCTGGGCCCGATGGTTGGTCGATGGAATTTTATAATGGATTCTTTAATTTGTTGGGCGATGATCTGTTGAGGGTCATTGATGAGATTTGTATTTCTGACAAAGTATCTAGTAGTATCAAATCAACTTTCATTACATTGATCCCTAAAGTGGATCGACTGTCGACCTTTGATGATTTTCGACCTATTGCATTATGTAATTGTCTATATAAAATTGTGGCAAAAATCATTGCCATGCGTATCAAACCAATGTTGTCAAGGATTGTCACATCTGAGCAATTTGTTTTTTTTTTAAGGGTCGTTTGATACACGAGGCAATCAAATCAGCCTAGGAGGGCATCCATTCCATCAAGATTCATCGGAGGCTTGTCTCAGTGATCAAATTGGATCTTTCCAAGGCATATGATAGAGTGTCTTGGTTATATCTTTGACTTTTATTACTTCAAATTGGATTAGATTTAATGGTGGTAAAATGGGTAATGACATGTGTAATTATGGATGTTCATAATTAACATCCAAGATATTCA
>ML797982.1:220878-245259 GCA_009831015.1 Picea engelmannii | reverse complement strand
TTTTTCATCCAAAATCAATTGGTGGGTGGTGTCTCAAGGACCTGGTTCATTTTAGCAAAGCTCTAGCGACCAAGACCCTAAAGACCTTTCTCACCCAAGATAGTATTTGGCATTGTATTTTATGCGCTAGATATATATACAGTCGGACACAATCCTTGACTGGATTTGTTCGCCTAGGAAAAATACCTCTACTGCTTTGATCCATTGGAAGAATTTGACAATTGCATTCCCGATTGTAGGCAAATATTTAGCCTAGAAGGTGGGGTCAAGCTTATAGGTTTAGTTGGGCCAAAATGCTATAGTGGGATGCTCCCCAAATATATTTGTCCTCGATGACTTGGTTGTTTTTCTTCAAGAAAATAACTTGTGTACTCTTAATTGTTTTGGTGGTAGGAGAACCACCTCACTCTAGAGTTAGGGTTGGAAATCAACGGTCGATTTACACTTATAGGAGCGTTGGCATGACCAGTGGTATGTTTTTATTCCGGAATTACTGAGAGTGCATGTGAAGTTTAGTGATCAGGATGATGAACTTGTATGGATTTACAACAAAGCTAGAGGTAGTTATTCAACAATGTTGGGTTATAGGGCTCTAATAGATCACAATGGTGATGTGGATCTTTGGTCATATAAACATGTTTGGAAGTTAATGGGCCCTTCAAAGGGTGTTTTACTTTTTTGGTTAATATTGAAGGGTAGGGTCCTCGCTTGGGATAGAATGCAGTGTCATGGCAAATAGGGGCTTGGCATTTGTGTTTTGTACAAAGAGACAAAGGAGTCAAACCATCACCTTTTCATATTCTATCCCTATTTGTAGGTATGGAAATAAGTTGGTGACCATTTGGAATGGGTCAATGATCAAAATTAGTTAACAATTGTCTTATTATTTATATCAAAACAACAAGACAATTAATAACAATGCATTAAGAACATATATAGTTGAAAATAAAATATGGAAATTACACAAGTTTTGGTGAGTTGGAAACTTCATTAACATGCTCAAGATTAAGTACATGTACATACCACAACCTTCTCTAAAAGCTAGTACAAATCCTCCCAACTCTCCAAACCCTAACTAGGGTATACTAACAAAACCCTAGCAACCAAGAAGATTCAATATGTAAGAATCACTCCAACTCATCCTCAAAGGCAAGACATCCTCTCCTCCTCTTTTTGTTCAAAATTCCACTCTAGGTTTTTATCAAAAAACCCTAATCTCCAAGTGATAAGTCATAAACCTAGACCTCCAAGATACTCCAAGAAGACCAATAAACCCTAGCTACAAGAGAGAGAGAGTGCACTCTTCTCTACGTCACATCTTGTCACAATAGTGAATACAAGTGAGTGAATGAACATACATGAATGGAAATACTATCTCCTTCCTCTATTTATATGAGAGGCAAGGGAGACAAACAATACAACGTGGGCCTTATCCTTTATAAACAACATAAACAACCTACAATGAACACTTGTAGGCCAACACAAGTGAGATGCTACACTCTAAAGTGCATGTGTCATGCTCCAAGGTGATGTAGCTACGCAATTCAAGTCCACATCCTTCCATTACAAACCTTCACATACTCCATCGATCCTCCTAAGCAACGTACTCTTATAGGTTAGATACCCCTAGAATAATATTGTGAAAGCCCCAGGCATCTCCGAGCCATCTCAAATCATCTAGACAAGAATCCAAGCTCCCACATGCCAACTAGGGCTTGATTCCCTCCTCCAAGCTACACAATGTTCCTCGTCCCATGTAGTGTGCTCTCCAGGCAAGTCGACCCTTCAGAGGGCCCCAATGAAGGGCCTCCACCAAATTATCAAGAGAACTCAAATGCCCAAGTGAAGAACACTAATCCATCAATCATCTAAGGTCAAACAACCACTAAGTAAAGGATCTTGACTATGCAAATCCATTAAGTACTATCTCTCATGTGTCAATCCATCTCGAACCATCTAAGGGTTGAACATACACCATGTACTCCAAATTTCATGAAGCACCCCAAGCATGGTGTAAACACCTTTGGAGTAACCTTGAAAGTTAACACTCCATACTATCCTCAAACTGATGGCCAAGCTAAGAACATTAATAAAATCCTCACAACCTTGCTTTAAAGGACGGTGAACCAACATAATACCAACTGTAATCACATGTTATTGGTAGCTTTACGGGCCTACCAATTATCAATAAAAATGACCATGAGATTCACACCCTTCCATATCATTTATATATTAATTAGAAGTAGTTTTCCCCATTGAAGTGAGATCCCCTCCCCCCAACCTCTAATCTTGAATTTTCCCCTATTTACAGCCATTTGTGACCTAAAAGTTCAATTGGCCCATATGACAGCATTCAAGCTCTGTTTTTCATGTTGTTTACACCGTTGGATTTGTTTTCTTGAACACTTTCATGCCATGGTTGTTGTTTCTTCTGTGCAAGATGTTGTTTCATGAACTCTTTTTTCACCATCATTTTCACATCGAGTCTGATGCCCCTTTCACACTTATTCTTTTAAACTACGATATAGATGTAGCCTTGCTCTCTATAACACTACATCATCAACCTCTTTACCATCCCCTTAATCGTCGATAAGGTCCAATCCATGTCGATGAGTTTCTTCATTTTTTCTAAAGGTTCACATCATACTCATAAGATGACATCACTCCACCTTGATGGGTTTCCCTGGTTCAACATTGTTTGCTTATTAACTGCCATTCCACTTGTTCCTGTTAGGATCCATAATGCTTTTTAGTCCAAGTCTCATGTACTAATGTTTCATGCTTTGCACTTTTCATTTGTTAAGATTACTAATTTCTAAGTGCTTACTAGTGGTTGGATCTTTTGCTTCTCACTTTGTGGTCAATACCATGATTTCTACCTCATTCCTATGTCAAAATTCGCATATGCATTCCAACTTCTCTCCATCATTCCTTTAGAATATGTGCACCCAAGGTATCCTCCCTAGTCACAACCATCTGCCAATGTATTCCTTATATGTCATTTGGAACTACTTGGTCACATTTGGCACCTATCTCCTCATTGTAATATATTTTGATTCTTTTATTACTTATAAAGGGAAAATGTCAAATAACACCTAAAACACTTATATAAAAAAAAAATGGAGGAAAATAACTTTGTTATGCTCCAATGCCATTATTTTTTCACCAAGTTTTGCACCATCTCTTTACTAATTCAAGTAGCAATCTATGCCACTCTTGTTTAAAGTAGTTGTGTTGAGTCACGCATGTATGTCCATATATTTAGAATCCAATGGATGTTTGCATTCTAGTCATGCCATCTGATTGAGGTCATTACCATGGCTCTTAAGGTTTGTAATCCCCAGTGCCTTTCCAACTCGTCAACTAGGTCCTTGATTCATCTTGTCATCATCAATGTAAATTTGTATTCATGTCCCCTGGTATGGAATCAACATTACTCTACCTCTATCCCCCACTATTGTCATCGATTGAGTCTTTTTATTCAATTTTATGGCTACAAACCAAGTTAACCTCTCTTTATGCTCCATTCAAGGGAAGTCACAAGTCTCCTACTCATTGTCCAGTCGTGAGACAAAGAATTACAACAATATATGGGCTACTAAATCCCCTGACTTATACTTGAATTATAAACCAGGGAGTGTAAGCTTATGAGTTGTTGTGCACTATATATAGTAAAGATGTCCGCAATTTGCTCACTTATGGAACATTGTATTAGTTGACTGGTCTTGTCCTCTACATAATGTAGAATCAAATGGTACTTTGTGTTGATGTGCTTGGTTCGATCATGGAATCTATGATTATTTTCCTACTTGACTCCAAAAGTGTTGTCAATCAAAAGTGGGGTAGTATTTACTTGTATCTCCTACAAATAATCTAGTACATTCCTAATCCACACAATCTCCTTTGTTGCCTCGACAACAACCATATACTATGCCTCGATGGTGGAATATGTTGGAACAAACTATTTGCACGATCTCCAAGAGGTAACTGTTGATCCAAGACTCGTGAAGTATCCTAAAGAAGGCACTTAAATATCCTTATCCCCATCAAAGTTTGAATATATGTGTCCAACTAGTTTGAAGTCCTCCACCTTAGAGTATTTGAGCCCAAAGTAAGAAGACAACTCAGCCCACTAGAGAGATTGTGTGTCGTGCTCAATAAGGGAAGAATCAATCACATGATTCTTCTACAGGAGAAGGTAGTAAGAGAAGACGCAAAAAGAATAATTTCATTGGGAAGTGAGGTAGGCAAGAGCAAGGTGAGAGATCAAATCTTCATTGTATTCGTTATGGTAAGAATGGACATGAAGCAAAGACATGTAGAATCCCATGGGAGAAAATCAAAGACAAGTAGGAACAAAAGGAATACAAAGGAAAAGCTCCTAAATCCGCTCATTTTGTTGTTACTCACTACAATATTGGCATAAATGAAGATTTATTCAAAGCTTCAATTGATTCTTGGATAGATGCCTAGTTGCTTGAAACTGGTGCTACGTACTTCTTTGAATTTCTCAAATTTTTATGCAAGATTGTTTTGTTTGTTGAGCGACTCCATCCTGGTTGCTTCTTACTGCCATGTTGTGTAATTGTTTAAGTTCCATGTTTTCATGGCGCAAATGGTGGATTTATGCCTAATTATTAGCACCTGTACTTACTGTTGCTTCGACCAATTGTTTTACTGTTGCTAATGGGTCGATTCCTTCTGTGGGTTGGTCAATCCTCAATTTTTCTTTTGCCAATAGTATTGAATCATTCAGTATTTGTTTTTTTTTATTTGTCCTTGCAACTTGTCGTGCCCCATGTCGTGCGACCCTCTTCCATCGAGTTGTTGCTTCTTTGTTTAGCTCGTTGTATAGTTCCATTATCCGTTCATCGGATGCAAGTGTTGGGTTGAATATTGTTTATGTTGGTGTTGTTGTTGACCCAGATGGTTTGAACACTATGAAGGTCCTAGGGTTGTTTTATTTTCCAACGTCGTTGCCTTTGTGGAAATCCTTGTTTCTGGATTTTGGTCGTTGTGTTACTCTGGATCTGGTTGTGTGGGGGCATCCTTTTCGTTTCCATCCTTGCCTTGATATTGTGGATTTGTAGGTTCTGTGTTTCCAGCCTATTCTGGGGGGTCTAACTGGTCTTTGTGAGGATTCCCAGATCCAGGATTTTCTGGAGGATTATTTAATTTTTGAGGTGTCTCTTTGCCCTCTTCGCCTTCTTTGTGCTACTCTTTCCCTTCGTTGGCATGCGGGCCATTATTTCTCGCTTCCTCATTAGAGTTATCTAAATCTATATTGTCTACTGTTATAAAATTTGGTTGCTCGTCGACTACCTTGTGTACCTAGGGAGTATTTGTTGACCCCTGAATATTTGTGCTTTTTCTCCTTCAACTTGTGTCGGTTGTCCTGTTCCCTATGGGGTGAAGTAAGAGATGGTTTCTTCCATAATGAAAGACTTCTTGATGGCTCCATTATGTGTTATTTGGTCGATGTCCTCTGACCCTGAGGGTGAAGCACTTTCTGACTGGCAACTTTGAACTACGGAATCTGAAATTGTCTCCTCATAAGATACTTGTCATTGACCTTTCCTAATTTTCTTTTTATGTGTCCCTATCTGCTCTATTGATCCCATTTCTTCGACTATTGGAGTTGGGTTGGGCGAAGGAGATTCTTTTGTCAGGTTGATCATCCCTATTCTCGTCCACTACTTCTTTGGGATATACTTTTTTCTTGGGTTGGGTCTAATGCTCTTCGACCGCCGTGATGGAGTTGGTGTCAACCGAACTATATTGTGTTCTCCCTCACCTTCCAACCTTTGTTTCTTTTGTCTCCTTGTTTCGATACGCTTTTCTAACGCTACTCTAGTTTTCTTGGCTTCAACATGCTTTACATTGAGAGTCTCCATAGCCTCTTTGAATTGGGGACCAATGCTCGACTTTAGGATATTCTGCGAAGTCATTTGGTCTTTTTTTGTCTGTCGGGCCCTTTCAAAAATCTTGTTGGCGAAGACATCTCGTTTCTCCTTTATCAAGGGTCCGTGAAATCAAGGGTTGTGTTTGACTAATAGGTTTCCTTCCATATAATATCAATATCTTCTAGCATTGTGCTAGGGTCGACTGCTTGCTTACCCCTAGATGTAAAATGGTGTTTCTGGTTTGCCTACCATTCCAAGGAACTTGATGTAATGTGAGGCTTCTGTCATTGGGAAACACATAAAGCAACATTTTTATCATTCCACTTCAAGAGCATGTAGAGAGCTAGAATTGATACACTATGATTTGTGCAGTGGCCCCATGCCTATTCCATTTGCTTTTGGTAATAAATATATCACAACTTTTATCGATGACTACACCAGGAAGTGTTGGGTTTGTTTGTTAAAAAATAAGTCTCAAGCTTTTGAAACATTTAAAAAATTTCATGTATGGATTGAAAATGAAGCACAATCTAGTATTAGCACTCTTCGTATCGATAATGGAGGGGAATACACCTCTAATAAGTTTGAAATCTATCTTTTCCAACATGTAATCAAACATCAAACCACTATACCATACAATCCTT
Source organism: Picea engelmannii (assembly GCA_009831015.1). Taxonomy (NCBI): domain Eukaryota; kingdom Viridiplantae; phylum Streptophyta; class Pinopsida; order Pinales; family Pinaceae; genus Picea; species Picea engelmannii. Next base: position 238,712 of record ML797982.1, on the reverse strand, counting down.
TGCAAAATGGTGTAGCAAAAATAATGAATTGGATAATCTTGAATATGGTACGTTCAATGTTATTTTTCAAGAATGTGAAGTTGATGTTTTGGGTTGACGCAGTTCTATGTGCAGTACATGTGAGAAACATAAGTCTGTCTTATGCTCCTAGGAACAAGACTTCTTATGAAATGCGGTACGACCACAATCCTTCGGTGAGGCATCTTAGGGTCTTTAGTTCCATCTGTTATGCCTTAATTCCTAAATAACAAAGAAACAAAGTTGGTACAAGGAGTCGAAAGTGCATATTCTTGGGGTTCTGAAATACCACCAAGGCATATTGTCTTTACGACGAAGTAAACAAAAAATTCATTGTTTCTAGAGATGTGATTTTTCTTGAATCAAACAAGAATGACAAAACTATTGAGCGACAGCTTGATCCTTTGGATAGATTCACCCGTGTAAAGACATATCATGAGTTTGATGATGAGATTACACATATTGAAGGGGGAACCCTGTCTTAGATCAAGATTACACATATTGAAGGGGGAACCCTGTCTTAGATCAATCTCTAGAATCTCCTTTTGAAGTTCCATTTTCCCCTCACAAAGAAGATCTAGCCACTTCATCGGAGCAGAGCATTAAGTTGGACAATGTGATTGAGATGATTGAAAGGTTGAACCTTGATGGGAATGCAACACCATCTCAATCAGTGGAGCAACCTGGACCATCACAAAAAGGTCCAAAGTGGCTCATAAAGACACTTGAAAGTGTTCATCCTGATGAAGCTGGAAAGACAGGAACTAGAATATCTAGAAGACAAGGTGGAGGTGATGTATATAATTTAGATTCAGATGATGTAAATGATATGGATGTTTCATTTGAATGTGAATTGAATTTATCTACTATTATTGAACCAACTTCGTTTGAAGAAATTATTTCTCACGATGAGTGGAAAGTAGCCACGTAGAAGTAGTATGATGCTCTCATTAAGAATGGGGCATGGAAGCTTGTGGATCCTCTATTTGGAACCAAACCAATTGGTCATAGGTGGGTCTACAAGAACAAGTACAAATTACATGTCTCACTTCACAAGCACAAGGTAAGGCTTGCATCAAAAGGATATGCACGAAAAAAAATTAAGAGAGTATGAGGAAACATTTCCCCCCATGGAAAAATGGGTTGCCCTTCATGCATTGTTGGCTTTAGCAACACATAATAGTTGGAAGATTCATCACATGGATGCGAAGATATCCTTCTTGAATGAAGGCTTGAAGGGGAGTGTCTACATGTCTCAACCAGAAGGATTTGATGTGAAGGATCGAGAACAAAGGTATGCAAGCACATCAAGTCTTTGTATGGCCTAAAGCAAGCACCTCGTGCATGGCATAAAAAGCTAACTAGTCATATTTTGAAGATCAATTTCAAACATTTTAATTTTGATAATGCAAATTTATTTGTCAAGAAAGTTGGCAAAACCGTTGTATATCTTGTGGTGTATGTAGATGGTCTTTTGATAATAGGGAACAATGAAGCATATATTGCATCCATAAAGAAAGAATTGAAGAAGGGTTTTGAGATGACATACATGGGACATCTTCACTACTACTTTGGTATTGAAGTAATACATAATCAAAAGCATGTATTCATCTCCCAAAATAAGTACATTGGAGAACTATTGGAAGTTTTTGGCATGGTTGATTGTAACACTCTCTCTATTCCAATGGAACAAAATTTGAAGCTAACATCAAAAGAAGGGAATGAATTTTAGGATGCAACTAAATATAAACAACTCGTGGGGAGTCTTATCTACCTTACTACTACCAGACATGATATTTTATTTGCATTTCGGATCCTTTCTAGGTTCATGCGAAAACCTTGTGAAGGACATCAATGTGTTGGAAAGAGAGTTCCAAGGTACTTGAAGGGAATTCAATCCCAAAATCCTTCTCACATTCTGCAATTTTCTCCATCGAAGAGGCAAATTTGAGGGAATTTGGTTGTCCACTAGATTGAGTTGATTCAAGATATTGAGAATATGTGGGGTAGAGGGCCTTGATGAAGGCCATGAAATCAATTTTTATCTTCACATGAGTAGCATCAACGTTGTGCATGATGGCTTTAATTTCGGAAGCTAAACCCATGGGATTTGTATCCTTCATTTCGAGCTTGAATAGCTTCATCAACAATTGAATTAGCTCCAGTTCTGAATGTGAATCATGTAGATCTTTCAACTTCTTCAAATCACTATGAGAACCTTTGATAGATCTAAAATGATGACTCACCTCTTCACTAACAGAGGTAGTCATCAAGGCATAATATTTCTTGTCTTTATTCATCCATATGGAAAGCTCTTTATCTGCTGTCAATTTGGTAGTTTTGGTATCACCATCACAAACGTCATCCTAGAGATCATTGAAGATCAAGGTATGCTCTATATTCCTTGACCATTATGGATAGTTCTGGTTTCCATTGAGTAGTGCACCAACAATGGAAACAAGAGAATGCATTTTCGCTACCAGCAACTCCTCGCAATCCAACTTATTTTCTTGTGATCTTTGAGTACTAGAGATCTTCTATGTCGAGACTAAATTGAGACTTATTCGTGGAATTTTCCCAAGGTACCATGCCTTGGTTCCTTCCTCATCGCTTGATGTTTTCGATGGGTACCAACAACCATTGTGAAGGCCACCAAAGTAACTCCAGTCACGAGCCTCACATTTTGGATACTTTTCTTTGAGTGTGTAAATATCCTTTTCAAGGTAGGACTAGACCTGCTCAAGTATTGTCAAGTTGATTTGGTTAAATTACCTTTAAAGCAATTATCACATGTTTTACACAACTTTACTAACATCCTACATCCATTGGCCTGTTCGATCAAGTTTATGAAAAGGTTATAGGAACATAAGCTATAATATTTGTGAATGAATGATCAAAAACAAGGGGAAACAATCCTATAAACTTGAACAAAGATTCTCAGGTCATTAAGGATTTGATGTTTCTTGGCCATGTGCTGGTATGGAAATACTTTAAAGTAAACTTGCAAGGTTGCGCATGAGAGAGAAGATTGAATGCTAGAAGCATTTGTGGAATCATCGTAACTCTATAAATCTTTTATTTTGATCTGTTGATTCAACTCCCGCTACCTTACATTGATGGAGTGAGTATTTTATTTAGTTGAATTCATCAAAATTTCAATTCATTTTCACTCAAAATAGTGGAGTACTATGAAGGATAGGATAGCTTTGTCACAAAGTAACCATTACTTTTTGTTTGGAGTTGTTTGAACTTAAATTTCAAGTTTTGAGTTTCCTACTACATTTTATTCCCTATTCTCGATGATGATCACTGTGAATTCTATGAGATTTTAGGAGAAGAAGAATGTCAAACACTAAGAGACTATGCCAATGGTCTTTCTCTCGACAAATTTGACGTGTTTTCCAACCATTGTGTTTTCCTAACAAGTTGGTAATGATTTGTTGCACAAGGACCATTAGGTTTAGGGTTTATGAGTGCTGACAATGAGAGAATCCTCTAATATGTCTGTGGACATAGAGAAATATATGCTCTGACATGTAGAAAATGATCAAGGCATCGAAGCAATGGCTGGGGTGAGAGAAAATTATCCAGGAGTTATCAAAAAAGACACCAAGCTCTGATACCACTGACAAGTTGGGGATTGAATAACTCGACACATTAAGATTTTGTACTAAGGAAAGCCAAATATATATACTAATAGAATACCTTTGGTTTCATCTTGCCACAAGTCACATGGTTGTTTCTATTCACCTAGATGCCTCTTCATTTCTCCTAGATTAACTATTTACAATACCATAGTCCCAAGGTTTAGGTATTTGACAAAACATTTGGGAAAAATACAAGCAATGGGTAGTAGTTGGAGAGCCTGATGCTCGAGAAATTCAAGATTCGGTCATATCTAAGTGATCCGAAAAATCTTTAGATGTTATTAATTTCTAACATTCATAAACATCTACTTGGTCTTCAAAAATATTAATGACTGTTTGACTAAATGCAATTACATGTGAATAGCTTATCTAACTAAATCCACTTAAATTGGTAAAATAACTTGTGAAATAAATGAGCATGAAATGAACAACAATAACGAAATCTAACAAAATCACATACACAAGTTTGATAACAGAGTTCACCCAATTCGGGTTACATCTCTGGGTCCGCTTCCAATGGAGACCGATTTATTTATGCTCAAATGCTTGTGTCTTTACAATGATATTCTCCTTTGTTGCTCACATGCCATTCTAACTGTCAAATTCGGCACCGCCTCAGAAAACTGGATCTGTTAACTATAAGCACTATAGATTTGCTTACAAATGCTCAAAAAGCCCAATTACAACTTATAAATGTCCATTTTGTAGCATACTGGTTCACAAATGAGTAATAAGAACATCACCATCGGCACCACCTCGTAAAATTGATTATGGTGACTACAAACACCCTATATCTCCCAAACATAGCTACAAAAACTATACCTTAAAACAATATGAGCAGAGCTTCCATACACAAACATACCGTATTTTGTAGTGGTAAGGCCCATGTCTTTTATAGGGGAGGTCGGGGGGTCGAATCCCACCCGACTCCCTTTATTCCTGGAGCGGATAGTTCGAACTTAAATTCAATTTACCCCATCTGGCATAAGAAACCACGCCCTTGGCGGAACAATTAAGTTGTTGGAGATATACATAGCAGGTCAGGGGTTCTATTCCCGCCAACTGATATGTGTGTTTTGTTGTCATATAGTTATAACATATAACTATATGTTATATTTAACATATATTTCGGTGTGAACTTTTGGTGATACCCCCTTGTGCGATCAATTGTTGGTTATATGGTATGGTATGAACCAAGGCTAAGGCGACCCTCTAACCACCCATATGCAACTTTATACAAACTTAAATATATCAATTGCCATAGAGCTATCAAGGAATAATGTGTGGCGTATTGGAAAGTAGTCTTTGTTAGAATCTTTAGTGTGCTTGGAGGTCATGGGGTCAAGCCCCATTGACTTCATAATATTTTTATATAACTTGAAGCATATGAGCTAATGGGAGGTTGCCACGTGGCGGCCTCTGATTGACTCTTTCCAACGACACTTTTCAACACTTAAATGGAGCCACTTGTCAACACTTGATGGAACCAATTGTCACTATATGGCTGGACCAACTTGGCCAGTCAGCTGCCAATTAGGTGTCACATGTCACCCCTGCAGTGGTGCCATGTGGCACTTCCTTATTGCCCTGTACTTTCACTTGGTTGATTGAAAACTTTGACGGCTTGTAACTTTTGCATATGAGCTTCGTTCGATGAATAGTTTGTGCCATCGAAAAGCTCACAACGAGCTTTACGCATTGATGGCATTTTAGAGAGCATTTAAGATAATTGAATTTTGAGCATTTCTTAACCATTCTGGACCTCTGTGGATGTTTTGGATCATTCTAGACCTCTGTGATCATTCTCAGATCCTCCTTGATCATTCCTCCCCATTGGAGGACTTTTGGACCACCAAAAGTTTTGATTACTCAGGAACTAAGTGAGGGTAAAGCTCCCTCACCCTTCCGATCTCCATCCATTTTTCTTTGCTTGGTTTTACTCCCTTAAGACCAACTCAAAGATATTCCACATCACCTCGCTGTGAAGTCATGATTCTTCTGTCAAGAATAACATCTTCCTATAGTTCATCCAAATATTCTGGAGTAAAATCACCAACTGCTGGAATATGAATACTTTCATCTTCATCCATAATCATAGGAGGCTCATAAAGCTTCAAATTCTCAACATTTACCATTGAATACATCTACATGTAGGTTGGTAGATATAAATGAAAGGCATTAGTACCAATCTTATCCAAGATCTTTAATGGACCATATCGAATCGGCCTTAGATTTTTAGCTTCACATTTCATTGTGTCCTTGCTGATATGTAACCATACTTGACCACCGAATTGGAACTAATGATCAACCTGATGTTTTTCATGCCTCACCTTGTACTTGGCTTGGATTTTCTCCAATTGTTCCTGTACTGCCTGATGTACCTGTTGGATATTCTAAATGAACCTCTTAGCTTTATTTGCATCATCTTGTCCATCCTCTTTGTTTGCTTCTTTGAAAGCAAATTCCATAGGTGATTTAGGCAAGTACCCCAAACATACCTCAAAAGGAGTTCTCTGGGTAGAAGAATGTATAGCATGATTATAGGCATGTTGTACATAAGGAAACTATTCATCCCATAGCTTAGGATGCTTACTGTAGTATCCTTAAAGTAGATGTACCACTGTTTTATTTACCACCTCTTCCATATGTCTGTGGATGAAAATTTGTGCTCTTCTTTAACTTAGTGTTCATCAACTACCATAAATGAGACCAAAACTTTCCCAAAAAGCGAGTCTCGACCTGATATAATAGATGTAGGAAGACCAAAATGAACCCATACATTAGTAAATAAAATTTGTGTTGTTTGTTAAGCTGTGACTTGTTTCCTGCATGGTGTTAAGATACAGATATTACTTAACCTATCCATGACGATATATAAGTAGTCATGGCCTGCTCTAGACATCGACAAACCACCCACAAAATCCATGGATATAATTTCCCATGGCTGAGAAGGTATTCGAAGCGGCGTATATAATCCCAACTTCATGTTGTTAGGCTTGTTGATGGCACACATAACACAGCCTTTTATGTATTTGGAAATTATCTCATTCATTCGAGGCCAATAACAATATCTCTGTCACTGTGCTACTGTCTTACCTACCCCGAAATGACCAGAAATGAGAGATGTATGAGCTTCTTTGATTATATTTATTCTTTCATCCCTAGGTATACAGAGCTTTCCAAGATGATATAATAAATTATCATGCACATGGTAATATAATTCTTCACTCTACCTGCCACGAGTTATTGCTTCATATGCATCTTTGAAATCATCATCTCTAGCATGTTCTTCAACATAACTTTCATGAGCTAGAGGATTATACCTTAGTATTGTAGATGCACTTACTACTGTTCTTGATAACATGTTTGCAACCTTATTATGAATACTTTTCTTATACTTTATAGCCAAATGAAATTGCTGTAAGAAACCTGTCCATCTGAAATTCCATCATTGTTGTAGCTTGGTCTGTGATTGCAAATATTGTAATGGCTGATGATCTGTATGAATTATTGTCTCATTTTCCATTAAATAATGCTTCCATTTTTTTACACTTTCTAACAATGCATACAATTCTTTATCATATGTTGGATAGTTAATTACTTCTTGAGTAAAAGTCTCAGAATGATAACATATAGGTATACCTCTTTGCATCAAGACTGCTCCCATGGCATATCCGCTTGCATCAGTTTGAATCTCAAATGGTTGTTGTAGATCTGGCAAAGCCAAAACTGGTGCAATGCTTATCTTCTCCTTCAATGTCTCAAAGGCTTTTTGTTGCTTGCCTCCCCATTGAAAGACATGTTTCACACTTGTTAATGCATGTAAAGGAGTTGTAATGTAATATAAATTAGCAATGAATGTCCTCCAGTATTGTAATGCTCCTAAGAAGCTCATGACTTCTGTGGTAGTGTTTGGCTTGGGCCAATTCACGATGACTTCCACCTTTGAGGGATCTATATTCAACTAACCATTCCCTACAATATAACCCAAATATACCAGAGAAGTTTTGCCAAATTCACATTTAGACATTTTATATACAACTTCTCCTTCTTCAAAAGTTCAAAAACTTTCCTGACATGCATTACATGATATTCCCATGTCTGACTAAAGATCAATATATCATCTAAATAGATGATAACAAAATCATCTATGAAAGGTATGAATACATCATTCATTACCCTCATAAATGTCGCAGGTGCATTGCATAACCCAAATGACATAACTAACCATTCAAACAATCCCTGCCTTGTTTTGAAAGCAGTTTTACATACATCACTTTCTGTAATTATGATCTGATGGTAACCACTTCTCAAATCTAGCTTAGTGAAATATACAACATTTCTCAATTGATCCAACAAATCATCAATTCTGGGAAGAGGATAACGGCTCTTTACCGTGATTTTTTTCAGTGCTCGGAAGTCAATACACATCCTCCACGTACCATCTTTCTTTGGAACTAATAGAATAGGAGATCCACATGGAGAGGAGCTTGGCCTGATAACTCCTTTATCGAGAAACTCTTGAACTTGCTTCTTTATCTCTGCATTCTTGATCAATGATGATCTGTACATACCAATGTTAGGAAGAGGAGCATCTTGTTGTAAATAGATTTCATGTTCAACCTCCCTCTTAGGAGGTAACGTTGTAGGTTCCTGAAACAACTCATCATAGTTAGATATGATTTTTACCAATTCTTGCTTATGATATGGATCATAACCTGAGTAAGCATCTAATATATCTTCCCCTTTTTGTTTCACCATCAAGAGAACAAAAGTTTTACTAGCATTTACAAGCCTCTTCATTTGTCCTGTGCTCACTAAAGAAATATTAGTTCTGGTTTGATGAGCTCCAACAATATATTAAATCCCATCCTTGAAAAGGTGATATTTGTTCTCTTCTCGATAGAATATAGCTTTCCTGTCATATATATATGGGCTACCCAAGATAATGTTGCAAATGTCAAGAGGCACAACATTTAACTCAACCTCACCAAAGAACTTAGTTGCAATTGCAAATCTTATCTTACACTATTTACTTACCTACAACTTAGCATCGTCACACACCCAACCCAATGGTTATGGTTTTTTGTGAGGTGTGGTCTTCAAACCCAACTTCTTAACAATTTCTTCAAATATTAGATTCACGTGAGATCCACTATCAAACAGAGTATCTACCTTTGTATGATTCACTATTACCTTAACATGAAAAAGCTCACTTTTGTTCCTTTGATCCGTAACACTTTCCAATTTAGCGGGTTGAATTGAAGAACTAAAATTAGCAGTAGATATACCTTTACTCCCCATTGTTGTGATTTTCTTTTCATCTCCCGAGTCTGATCCCAAATCATATTGAGTTGTTGCAACATTCTTTTGCTTCCTCTTATCTTGGTATTTCTTTGGTAGCAACTCTGGATGCAACTTCCAACACTTTGCCTCCTCACGTCCTTTCTTCTTATAATGTGAACATGTAGGCCTCTCTTCTGCTTTATTCACTGTCGTTGATTTCTTACTCTTCCATTTACCTTTCGAATTCTTCTCAAACTTGCATGGCTTCTTATCCTCCGACATATGCTTTCCCTTGCTAGCTTCAAGATGAGTAGTCTGTACTGACACTTCCTCAATATTAGTAGGGTTAAACATTAAAATAGTATGCCTAAGATATGAGTGCATACCACCAATATTCTTTAGAAGAGTATCACGAGTATACAATGAAATTCCTAGGGATAATGCCTTCTTCTTGAATTCATGTGTATATGCTTGAATATTTTGGCCTTTACCTTGTCTTAGATGCTACCACTCAATCATTGTCGTTCGTGTATGTCCGAGTGGATATAATTGTTTTTTGATAGCCTTAGTAAACTTATCCCAAGAAGAGATTACCTTACCCTTTTTTTATCAAGATCAAATTGAATCTTATTCTCCCACCATATCAAGGTTGTGCCGCTTAGATGAAGAGCAACTAACTGTATTTTTGCAGTCTCGTCCATGACTTTTGAACCCTGCAACATACCTCTATTTGCTTGATCCAGTTGTTTAATTTATCGGCATTCAATTCTCCATCATAGGTCGGTAATTCGAACTTAACATCCAATTTCAATAAAGGCAGATTATGATCAAACTTCTTAGAGGACTTCTTATTATGAGAAGAGTGTTCACTGGCATCATCAGTAGATGATGATGGTGAAGAAGGTTCTGAAGGTCCACCACCTTCACGTCCTCCTTTTGCTTTTACCAGAGATTCTCCTTCTTCAGTCCTTTGAACTCTTCCTTGTAAGTCATTTATTAGCTCCTTCATTGATTGAAGTGTAGCCATAATTTCCTCAAGGCTCATGGGAGGATCTCCTCCTTCCTTTCCTTCTGAGGCCATCTTACGCTTGTGAAGTCTCTTTTCAATCTTGAATTTATAACTTGCAAGTTCTCCTTTACCAAGCTTAAATCCAGCTCTTGTAAGCATTCGCTTTGAAATCATTGTTAAAACCATGCTCTGATACCGACTTGATCTAGAAATTCTTTAGATGTTATTAACATCGTACATTCATAAACAACTACTTGGTCTTCAAAAATATTAATGATCGTTTGAATGAATGCAATTACATGTGAATAACTTATCTAACTAAATCCACTTAAATTGGTAAAATAACTTGTAAAATAACTGAGCATCAAAATGAACAACAATAACAAAATCACATGCACAAGTTTGATAACAGAGTTCACCCAATTCGGGTTACGTCTCTAGGTCCTCCTCCAATGGAGACCGCTTTGTATATGCTCAAATGCTTGTGCCTTTACAATGATCTTCTCCTTTGTTGCTCGCATGCCATTCTCATCGTCAAATTCAACACCGCCTCGGAAAACCGAATCCGTTGACTATAAGCACTATAGATTTGGTTACAAATGCTCAAAAAGCCCAATTACAACTCACAAATGCCCATTTTTTGGCATACCGGTTCACAAATGAGTAATAAGAACATCACCATCGACACTTGAATGGAGCCACTTGTCAACACTTGATGTAGTCACTTGTCACTATGCGGTTGGACCACCTTGTCCAGTCAGCTGCGAATTAGGTGTCATGTGTCCCCCCTGTAGTGGTTCCACGTGTTACTTCATTATTGCCATGTACTTTGACCTTTGACCTGGTTGACTGAAAACTTTGATTGCTTGTAACTTTTGCATACGAGCTCCATTTGACGAACCGTTTGTGCCATCGGAAATCTGACGATGATCTTTACGCATTGATGGCATTTTAGAGAGCATTTAAGATAATTGAATTTTGAGCATTTCTGAACCATTATGGACCTCTGTGGATGTTCCAAATCCTTCTAGACCTCTGTGATCATTCTCGGATCCTCCTAGGTCACTAAGTGCCTTTTGGATAGTCGGTTTCAATAAATTGTAGGAGGAAGAAATAAATTTCAATGTTAGTTGGTACCACAAGGGTAAAATTTGGTTGAGTGAGCCAATTGAAATCACCCCACATTTGATTCGACAAATCACAGGGTTGCTAGATAGGGGAGAAAACATTCCAATGATGAATAACCCCCTCAACTAGATTGAGAAGTTCATTGGGTGTATAACTATAAATAGTTCAAAGGGTATGGTCATCAATCAAGTAAAGCCATATCAAGTAAAATGGACCTACATTATAGTTTCCCTTTGCTCAACTAACATTGGCTAAGCATTGGATGTAGTATTAAGTACGTTAGAGGCAATCTTCAACATATTCAAGGAAGGAATGGTGTATAAGTGGTGGAGCACATTGAAAACATCCTAAAACCTAACTATGAGGAATGTTAGGAAATAAACAAGGCGATAAGATACCCGTCACTATTAATGTGGGTTGCCATGTTAAGGGTTTTCCTAGTCGAAGAGACTACCTCCACACTACCCAATACACCGAATATGTGGAACTTCTAGTGCTTTGCTTCAAAATGGAAGGGAAGAATTGATGAGCTTACTCCTCAATATATGTTTTGGAAATACTTGAGGATGTTGAAGTCCATGTGCCATAGATGGAGAGTGTCAAAGAACGTCAGAAGAAAATTCCCTCCACTAACACATTCAACTAGCCCTTGATTTCACTAAACCATGGTATGTGTTATCCCCTATCCTAGTGACAACTAAGGAGATCACGTCTCGAGGCCCACGGGTCCTAGACATGGAGTACCGAGAGCCAGACGACTTGAGCATGTCCCCGGAGGGCCCCACATTTCTTCAGTACATTCCACTTATCACGAACAACAGTATCCATCCCACCATACTGGTCCTGAAGTAGTGGTGAGTCTTTCTCCATGAGGTAATGAGTCTGGGTGTCATGGTATGTATCACTCTGATTTTTGAAGCACTTGAATATGTTGTATTGAATCCTTCTTCATTTCATGACATTTGCTTGGAAATTATGCTCTTTTCCTCGTTTATACTTGGAAGGCTGACATGGTGCCCTAGTAAGTTGATTTCCCTTTAAGATGGGTTGCTACTAGGTGGATCTGTGAAAAGTCATTGTTCGTTCCCTCCATACTTACCACTTTCCATATTTATTCCTTTCATCTCCCCTATCCTTGTTTGGGAATTGGGATTTTCTACACTGGGAAGGGTTGTACCTTACCTCGTGGCAAGAAGGGGATAAAGGGCCAGAGGGTAAAAGTAGTTGGCAAGAGTTAAAATCCAATGTTGAAACCTTTGAGATGCTTCACCCAGGGATCCCCAAGAAAGCAGTGAAAAGCTTCTCAGTAAGAAAAGGGGACCCATAAGATAACATAAACACTCAACGTACTAGTTGATGGATAGGAGGTCTCATCACGAGCCAACCTATTATGACCATGGGCATGTAGCGATATGAAACTACCACATGTATGGTCACCAATCCAAGGTAGTGGTTCTTGGTGGCATAGCCAAGAGAAAGGGGGTCTCTTCACAAGCCAGCCTTCTCATTTCCGTGAAATGTTTGTGGATAATGTTGTCACCTCTGGTCATCAAGCCAGAACATTGGCCCTCAACTATTCCCTTGAAGCACGATAGAAAAAGACCAAAAGAATTAAAGCTAAGAGTAAAAGTCAATGAATGGGATAGGAAACAATTGCATTTATGACGAGGTGTAGCTCGCCCTCTACAAAGGCACCCACGGGTAAGACTTTACATTTCCTTGTTATTACATGCACCCCATGCCACCTCATACACTTACATGACTTGGATTAGATCCCATCTCAGAAACACCCCAAACTTAGGAGAGGTTAACCCAATAGGGAACCTTGAGATCTTATCCAAACCTAACTTGTCAAATTGCATAACATCTTTGAGCATTTGTCCGGGTTAAGGGGGGTTTGATGCACATGTTTTGGTAATTTAATTATGAACCCCTGCAGGGCGTACTTGTTGTTGGTGCAGGACCTTGCCCGGTGGACAGGTACACATGAGGGAATGATTAGCTAAGGCTTTCATGGGGCTTAAATCCCACATATGGATGTTGAAACCCCAACCATGGGTAAGAAGAAATTGAAGACTTGTATCGAGAGAAAGAAGCACGTTGCCTTTCGAGGCACCTGGGCAGACATAGACCCAGGGGACATTGCTTTTCCCACGTGGACGTTAGCCCTTGAGGGACCTGGACATCATCATCATAGCCCTATATGTCATCCAGAACTAGGGTTTCATCTTTGGAGGCATTTGTGAGCCCAATGACACGTCTTAGCTTCATTTTAGGCTTCTGAAGGCCAAGCACACCACTTTTCTAGCTCAATATTTCACATATGGGGCTCAACATCACCATAAAGGGGCACGATGTCACCCTTGGATCTGTTTCTAGTTGCGAATTCATTTTAATTATGTCAAAATTGGATTTTTGTTGTAAATTGACCATGTCAGCCTTGTTTTTGACCTAAAGATGAATTAAAGGTCGAAATTTTGTATAAATAAACATAAAGTACTCTCATTTTCACATAACAACTTGTCATTTGAGACAACAGGTTTGAAATTTGCGCCCTATTAGGGTTATTGGATGAAATTGTGAGGCGTCGCTCTTGTTTAAGGCTGATTTTTGCAACTTGGATCAATTTTAGAAGTTTTATGATGATCTTGCATGGTTTTCTCATGATTATTCTTAGTGCAAGTAAGTGAAATCTACATTTTGTCATCTATTGAATTGTTTATTGTATGGTTTTATTTGCTCATACAAGATTATGAAATTGCATGGTGTATTTAATGCTCGAAGTAAGAAACTTAAGTTGTTATTTTCTCACTTTTTATTTGCCAAGCTTTTCATTGAATTGATCTAGTAATTAGTGAAACCCTGGAGCCCTAAATTGCTAGCACTCTAAGGGTTTGGACTTAGTTATTGTTGCATAAGTTTTAATCCATAAAAACACCTAAGGAGAGCAAGGCGTTAGGGACTAGAATTGGTTACACCCTAGAATCTTGTCTCTTGAGGTGAAATCCTAGGAGGACTTAAGTTACTACTTCTCCTATTCTTTTTCCCTCTTAGACTTTTTTGCATCATCATCATTAATTTGTAGCCTTAGAAGAAGTCGTCCTCCTTGACTCCATTACCCTTGAAGGCACTAGTCATCTTCTCTTACTTCTTGACAAGACTCAACTCAAACTCTTTCACTTCATACTCAAACTCTTTCACTTCATACTCTACCAATTTACTAACCTAGTCTAGAAATACTAACAACTAATTTGATGTTGTCATAATCATTGCTACAACTATCATTTTGCATCTTATATTAGCCTACTAACCATCCAAGTCATCCCATAATTTGTATAAGGCAAGGTACTATCAATGAGTGCTAAAGTGTATGTTTAATTGCCTTTTTAAAGTGCAATTTCTGAAGTTCTTACTGATGTCATAGCTATTGTTACAACCAATGTTGTAGCCCTTAACAGCCCTAAAATCACCCATAAAACCATTGGGCATTTGTACTAAGCAAAACTATAATCATTAGATATTGAAGTAGTGTCTTATTGCTTTATTATAGTACTTTTCTAAAGTGGTTTCATTGATGTCATCATCATTAATTAATGTTGTTATAAATGTTTAGACAACCATTTAAGTCATTCATTGACTTGTATTTATCTTGAAAAGTGTGAGTGACAAACCCTTATCAAGTTTGCAAGACTATTGTATCTCTTCCTTGTCATTATAACTTGCATCTTTCAAGATACATTGTTGCTATTGTGATCTCACTTTCATTATATAGTAACTTGTTCAGGGAGCACATAATTTGTTTAAGAAGTCATTGATTATAACTGTTGCTACTAACATTTGATGTTTCATTGGTAAAGGGAAGGTACAAACCCATTTTCATTTTCCCTTGTCCCTTTCAACTTCACTAATGACTTCTTCTGCTGAGTGACCTAGAGAGAGAGGTGGGTTTTCACCGTATCATTTTGCCCTTCATCAACCAACTAGGTCCTGGGATGTCTTCCTTGGAGTGAGGTTTTCCTCCTCCTAAAGAGAAAGAGGTACCATATTGGGGTGACAGTGATAGGGTTACCTCTGTGTCACGTCAATCTAGACCTACTTTCCTTCAGGCTTGGGCAAGTATAGATTGTGTGATAACAATATGCACAATGATTCTAAGGAGAAGAACCTAATAAGCTTGAATATTATGTAAAATTTGAAGAAATATCTAAAGAGTTGTCGAGGCAGTTTCACATTGTCTCCTTGATCCTTGAAGCTTCTAGAGGGACACAAAAACAAATTATTACGCTATCTATCATTGGAGAACAAGAGGAAGAAAATGAACATACAATATTTACCATACCGTTTTTTGTAGGTGTAAGAGCATCGACAAAGTCTCTAGTGAAGAAACAAATGGGAGATAATTTGACTAAGAAGACAAAGCATGAAGATGTTGGGTTAGACGACCAGTCAATTGAGGACAACCTAGAAGTTCTCATTCAAGGGACATATGAGGTTGATTTTGAATAAAAATATATAAAGAAGAAGTTGGAACAAGTAGAAAAGTAGGTATTGATGGGAAGATGGAAAGGGGAAGTTGAGAAGAGACCATGCTAGAAAAAGAAAGAAACCTTTGGAGTTAAGTGTAGGACAAGATTACACAAAATTGATTGAAGAGGAAAATGTCATCATAGGTGGTGAAGCCTAGAAAAATAAGATAACCATTGAAAAACAACTCCAAGTTGAAATGGAAAGGCTCTAACAGTAGAAGACCCATGAAGCAGAAAAGGGAAGAAAATAAGCTAAGAAAAAGAAAATCAAATTACCTAAGGTTACCATAAAAAATTCAACTAAGACAAGAATAGCAAGAGTGCAGTCGACACAAGATCCCATTGACCTCACAAAATATCCAACTTTGCCTTTACCATTGTCAATAATACAAGAGACTAAAACTACATGTAATTAACAAAATGGAAATACCATGGAGAAGGAAAATCAACAAGACCAAGGAAACATAAATGCATAGATGAAAGATGAGACTGACCAATAGAAATTGACAATGGAACATCAATAGGGATCACCACAAAAATCGATAGCATATCAACGACAAAACTCACCGCGAAAGTGGGTTGAAAAAAAAAAAGATTCACCAGAGAAACCCACTGAGACACAACATACAATAAAGATAACATACCAACATAAAGGAGAATCAAAGAAGACCCAAACTACCCAACATAATACTACCCTAGCATAGTCAACTATAGGCCATAAAGCACAATCAATAATCAGTAGTAAACAAAATAAGGAGGAAAAGGAAAAAACAAGGAAAAAGTCTTCATGGATTTCAAACTACAAGAAGAGTAAGCAAGAAATGCAACAATGGTATTCTACCCGACATATGCTTTGGACCTTAAGATACAAAAATTACACAATACAATCAACAAAGAGAGGAACAAAATATGGACGAGGTCAACGAGGAAGTTAAAGTAGAGAAAAATAAAGGAGCACGAAGTATGGAATGCTTCCGAAGTAGATGGAGAACAAGTTTATTGCTCTACCCAACCCACTTGAAGACCTAATCGACTGCTTGCAAGAATTGCTAATGAATTTGACTAGATAACAACATGGTTTATTGGTTGAAAAATGACAACTAAAGACTTGCTAGACTAGAGCAATTTATAATGAATATGAAAAGTTTGAGGAAGTCAAGCAACAATTGCACGACCCAGGAGTCATTGCTATATCTATTAATATTGTTCTAAACAATTGGCTGACCTACTTCGCCAATATTTGTAGCATATTAAAAGCAACACGAGTGTTAATTTTGAAATTAGACAACAGATGATAAATTATAGTCGACACCAGAAATTGGGACTCATTGGGGGGACAAATAAATCAAGAACAACTAGTGGAAGTAGAGTTTTAAGCACAACAAAAGAGTGGTTTTGGGAGGGGAAAAACATGTACGTGGAAGCTACTAGAACAAAAAATCATATTTGGGATACCCAAACCTAGTGGTAATACATGATACCTCCATTCAGGATAAGATAAATTATTTGGTGGAAATGGAAGAAATGAATATTACAATAAAGCAGGATTTGGAAGAATGGTGTTGTAGTCTAAGAGAAAGTATGAGATAGTTACCAATGGATCCTTACATAGAGAAACACATACTATAACGTCATATAGACAGACATACACAAGAGGTGAGAGAAACATCAAAGCTTTATATTATATTAAGAATTGTCTCTTCTCCTTCTTACATTCCATTACATAGCCATGTATATATATGTATGATATTCTCTTACAAGTCGGTTACATTATGTAACTTTCTAGTCGGTCGACTCTAACTGCCTATCTGACTGAATCTACTAATCGACTACTACAGTCGAATGGCGGGTCTAGTCGCTGGGGTCGAGTAGCCCCTACAACATCTCCCCCCCCCTCCCCCACCTCAAGTCCTTGCTCGTCCCGAGCAAGGGGGGAGTGTGGTTATTACATTGACAAATTTGTTTACCAAATTGAGGATGAGAAGAGAAGAAGTAGAAAAGAAGAAATATTGATGTCAAGTCATGGCTGGAGTTCTTTTGCTTGTCTTTCTGTGGTTGGTTCATGGTTGGATTGTTGGGTCTTTTGTGTGATCACTTTTCTCTTGAGGAATTTCCCATTCATGCATTCTAACATTTTGAGGCAGTGGATATGCTTTGACATGTACATGGGATTCTTTTGATTCTTCCATGGATGCTTTTGGGGTCCTCGACTGATGGTTG
>ML797982.1:185812-220779 GCA_009831015.1 Picea engelmannii | reverse complement strand
GACTCCATCCTGATTGCTTCTTACTGCCCTGTTGTGTAATTGTTTAAGTTCCATGTTTTCCTGGCGCAAATGGTAGATTTATGAATGATTATTAGCACCTATACTTATTATTGCTTCGACCAATTGTTTTATTGTTGCTAATGGGTCGATTCCTTCTATGGGTTGGTGAATCCCCAATTTTTCTTTTGCTAACAGTACTGAATCCTTCAGTTTTTGTTTTTCTTTATTCGTCCTTACAACCAGTCATGCCCCATGTTGGGTGACCCTCTTCCATCGAGTTGTTGCTTCTTTGTTTGCCTCGTCATATAGTTCCATTATATGTTTGTCGGATGTAAGTGCTAGGTTGAATATTGTTTTTGTTGGTGTTGTTGTTGACCCAACTGGTTTGAACATTATGAAGGTCCTAGGGTTGTTTTATTTTTCATCGTCATTGCCTTTGTCAAAATACTTGTTTCTGGATTCTGGTCGTTGTGTTACTCTGACTCTGTCTATGTGGGGGCATCCTTTTCGTTTCCATCCTTGCCTTGATCTTGTGGATTTGTAGGTTATGTGTTTCCATTATGTTCTGGGGGGTCTAACTGGTCTTTGTGAGGATTCCCCGATCAAGGATTTTCTAGAGGATTATTTGATTTTTGAGGTGTCTCTTTGCCCTCTTCGCCTTCTTTGTGCTGCTCTTTCCCTTCGTTGATCTGTGGGCCATTGTTTCTCACTTCCTCATCGGAGTTATTTGAATCTATATTGTCTACTATTATAACATTTGGTTGCTCGTCGACTTCCTTATGTACCTAGGGAGTATTTGTTGACCCCTGAATATTTGTGCTTGTTCCTCCTTCAACTTGTGTCGGTTGTCCCGTTCCCTGTGGGGTGAAGTAAGAGATGGTTTCTTCCACAATGAAAGACTTATTGATGGCTCCATTATGTGCCATTTGGTTGATGTCCTCTGACCCTGAGGGTGATGCACTTTTTGACTGACGACTTTGAACTGCGGAATCTGAAATTGTCTCCTCATAAGATACATGTCATTGACCTTTCCTGATTTTCTTTTTATGTGTCGCTATATGCTCTGTTGATTCTGTTTCTTCGACTATTGGAGTTGGGTTAGGCGGAGGAGATTATTTTGTCAAGTTGATCGTCCCTATTCTCATCCACTACTTCTTTGGGATAAGTTTTTTTTTTTCGGTTGGGTCTAATGCTCTTCGACTGTTGTGATGGAGTTGGTGTCGACCGAACTATATTGTGTTGTCGCTCACCTTCCAGCCTTTGTTTCTTTTGTCTCCTTGTTTCGATACGATTTTCTGACGTTGCTCTAGTTTTCTTGGCTTCAAAACACTTTATATTAAGAGTCTCCATAGCCTCTTTGAATTGGGTCCCAATGCTCGACTTTAGGATATTCTGCGTAGTCACTTGGTCTTTTTCTGTCTGTCGGCCCTTTCAAGAATCTTGTTTGTGAAGACATCTAGTTTCTCCTTTATCAAGGGTCTGTGAAATCAAGGGTCATGTTTGACTTAAAGGTTTCCTTCCATATAATGTCAATATCTTCTAGCACCGTGTTAGGTTCGACTGCTTGTTTACCCCTAGATGTTCTTTCCTGATGTCTTTTCTTTGTTGGCATGCCTTCTTCTTTGTCAAGATCTACTACAAACAAAACCGTGTATAGGGCCACTTTTGTTTCTTCTTCCTACTTTCCATCCGTCAAAGGTGTCGGAATGGATTGGTTATCGCTTAGTACCTCTGGTGGTATCTGAGTTTGAAATCCCAACTGTCGGTTGAGCTCCTGGAAAATTTGGTACTTTGTCGACTGGTATTCCAGCTCTTCAGGGTTTGGGCCTCCAACGAATCCACATCAAAGTGTGGTGGTGTCAAAGCTAAGTTGAATATGGGAACTTGGCGATAATTCCCTTCGAAATTTTTGTTCAGCTCGCCACTTATGTGATACATTTTTCACATGATTTACCCAACATTTAAACATGATGTGGGCATAAATGGAGTCGGATGGCTCAACTACTCCTGAAGAAAAAACCCTGAAATTGTTCATGGTTTGGGTCTCATGTGCAGTGAATGAAGGTTCTCCGACTGGGCATACTCTACTCATGGAAATCCATATTAGTAGTGAAGGAAATTTAATTGCGCGACCATTTTCTTGGCAGTCTATGTAGTTGCTCTTTATTAGCACAACTAGGGGATCTACTTAGTCGAACTGTGCCCCTGATTGGAAAATTTGGCCAATAGGCTCTAGCATTGTAAGCTTCATGTCGGAAGCTCAACCCACGGTGGTTAGGCACAACGATACCATGATGCAAGTCCATTTAGTGCGGAGGCTCGTGACTTTGTTAATCAGTAATCCTTTCAAATTCTTTGTTGATAGTCCGCTAGTAAGGGTTTGAATCCAGTAGTTAGGGCTTAGTGTTTAGGGGACAACGATTCATCCTTGAGGAATACCCATAATTATGTGCATTAATCCTATTGTAATTCTGACTAGAGCATCTAGCTAGAGGTGGCCATTATGGTAGCGACTAACAAGGAATTTGGCAACTTCCTCCTTCCATCCATCGAAGTCTGTGACTTTAGGTGCACCTAGGATGTGTCAGATGTTTGCAGCCTCAAGGAAATTTGTTTCATCTTTCCAAAGACCTGCTTCCATTCCCCATGCTTTGAAATCTTTCCAATGACAAGACCAGTTGATTTCTTCCATGCGGGTGTTGCAGGTATTTTCCATTCATGCTTGCAGCTCGGTTGCACCCGTTTTATCAAACTTGGTCTTTATTATTGGTTAGACCGGTGAAACTTCAACTTGACCCCTCATTCTTAACATGTTTGTGATTTCTTGGAGGTTGAATTGTTCTTTCTCGAGTTTGGGGCTCAAATGCGCGATTGGGAGGTTTGTGTCTTAGTTATCGAATACTCGGGTGAGAACATAAGTGCGGCGAAATCGTATGTCTCATCCAAATTTATAGGTGGGAGATGGAGTGGAGGACTTAAATTATGCTAGCAAGGATATTAATTCGTCTGCCTCAACGTTGGTGTCAAAATTAACTATTTGTTCGTGTGAAGTACTTCTGCGTCGTCAAGACCTAGTGGTCGAGCTTGTCTTGTCGACCATTAATGGGATTAATGCATTATTGCAGCTTAGTCACATCAAATCTCTCGATTTTAGTTCCTTGGGGTGTGCACTTGACTTGTATAATAGTTGCTTGGTTGGGGCGATCTGTCCGGGTGGTCGAGGACCTCTAGTCGAAGTGTCTGACCATGTCATTTTGTGCTTTCCTTTCAATTCAACGAATGCTCGGTCTTTTGAATACATTCTTGTTTTGGTTAGGATGATCTTGTTTCTTTGAAGTCTTATTTGCACGCTCACTTGTTTGTAGTTTTTCCTGCTCACTTGATCTTTGGCATTCAGATTTATGAGTTTTTGGTTGAATTGAATGATCTTCTTTTGTTTTAATCGATTGACTCGTTCACTTGTTCAGGTAATGGCACAAATCTTGTTTGGGTGTAGAACCAGCTCTTGATTTTTGGGTCTCCTCTCTGATTGAATCCCATGGACTCTTTTCTATTCTCATCTTCGAATAACTTGTCGTGGAATGAATGCATTGAAATTTAGTCATACAATTTATACTTGTCGATCAGTTTCAATACCTAGTTCTAGTAACCGACTTGTTTATTGTTTCCTTAATTTCGACTTCTTGATTTATATGTTCTTAATCTTCCATTTACTCTTTTTGCTTTGTCCTGTCTTTATTTTATTTTTGTCTTTTTATTTATTACCTTTGCTTCCAACTTAGGTCTCCTCGAAGGTTTTTGACCAAGTCAAGTCCTATTGGTGCCTCTATGGAGGTTTTCACCAGTAGGGATTTTGGTCAAACTGTATGATATCTTTTTAGATGGGCCCCATTGACTAATTTCTTGAAAGGGTGCCCTTGCAGTGTTTTCAACTATATTGCTCCGGAAGGTCAGATGTCCTCGACCATGTATGGACCCAACCATGTAATTTCTAGCTTGCTTGGTTTACCTTTTATTTGAATGTCATATAACAATGCCAAATTTCCATTATTGATGTCTTTCTTTTTAATGTGTCGATGATGCCAAGATTTTTGCTGACTTTTTTGAATTTCCTGATGTTGTTGTGCCATCATCCTTTGTTCTTCTAATTGCTTAATTTGGTAGAAGCGTTGTCTTGTATTCACCATGTCATAAAATTCTAAAACAAAAGCTATCTTAGCTACATTTGCACATAAATGTAGTGGGATTACTGCTTCTTGACCGTAAATTAGTTTAAAGGGTGTTTGGTCGATCGATCTTTTGTATGTTGTTCTATATGCCCATAGTATTGTTGGAACTTTGTCATCACGGTCGTCTCTGTCGAGATTGCATATTTTCGTGAGGCCCTTATGTAGTGTTTTAAAGATTCAATGGCCTCATTAGGTTGTGGATGGTAGGCAATTATTTTTCTATGGTCGATCATGGATTTCTTCAACAATGTTTCAATTGTACTATTGACGAAGTGTGTTCCTTGATCACTAATTATCGTTAAGGGACAGGCGAATCTGGTTACTATATTTTCGTAAATAAAGTTTGGAGTTGTTTCCTTTGTACAGTTCTCGACTGGTTCTGCTTCTGCCAACTTTGTTAAGTATTCGACGATTGTAATGATTTATTTCACTCTCGACCTTTTCGCTCTTTTTGGGAAAGGAATGACAAAATCAATAGCTCATATTTCAAATGGTAAACTAGGGTTTACCGAGTGCAAGGGAATTTCGTTCTTCCATAATGGTCGACCTAACCTTTGACACTTGCCACATTTATTTACTTGTTCTCAACAGTCCTTTTGTAGGGTCAGCCACCAGAGACCGACTTGAAGGATTTTCTTGGTTGTCGTGTCGGCCTAGAAGTGACCTCCCACTGAGCCTGCGTGTGCTTTGTTAATGATGTCTTCTCGTTCATGATCCAATGCACATCTTCGCAAAATGTTGTCGAGTCCTAGATTATAAAAATATCCATTCATGAGGGTGAATGGTGTAGCTTTCATTGATAGGAATTTTCGTTTATTGGCTGGGAGATTTTCAGGTGCTTTCCCTTCTTCTAGAAAATTTGTGAATTCTTCTAGTTTTTTGGGGACAGCTTCAACCATGAATAGATTCGCATTCGATAAGTCATCATCTATCCTTGTCGGATATTCCTCTGTTTCAAGTCGGGACAGATGATCTGAGCCAACATTATTTTTTCCCAGTTGGACTTCTACTTCGGAGTCGAATGCTTGAAAGAGTAGTAGCCATTGACAAATTTTCCCAGAATGGACTGGTTTATTGACTATATATTTCAGTGTTTGATGGTGTGTAAAAAATGTAAAAGGATTCGCTAGCAGATAGTGTCGAAATTTTTGCAAGGAAAAAATCATTGCTAAATTTTCGTGTTCAATCATTGAATAATTCCTTTCTGCTTTTTAGTTTTCGATCGGTGTATGCATTCGAGTGGTCTACCATGTCATCGTATGGTTGGGCTAAGACTGCACCGAAAACAACATTTGAGGCGTCGAAATGAACATGAAATTTCCTTGACCAGTTCGAAAATCGTAGGATGGGTGCTTCTACCATTTTTTTTTTACAATTCAAATGATTTGCCATATTCCTAACTCCACTGGAATTCAACTTCTTTCTTTAAAAGCTCATCAATTGGAAACGTGATGTCGAAGTAGTGTCAGATGAATGTTTTGTAATACCCCGTGTGACCAAGGAAGATTTTGATCTATTTTTTATTGACTGGTTGTTTCAAGTCGACAGTGATTTTAATTTTAGCCATGTCGACTTTTATCCCATCTTTACATATAATATGTCCCAATATTATGCATATAGGAGTGGAAAAGATGCACTTTTTTATGTTTAAAGATAATTGGATTTTCCTACATCTTTCCAACATCATTGTTAACCATTGGATGTGGTATTTTAGTAGGATGTAGATAGTCCAGTCATCGAACTACACATCCATTGTTTTATAAATGTATTCTTGAAATGCCTTTACCACTATCCTTGAGAAAATTGTTGGGGCATTTTTTAGGCTAAACGACATGACTTTGTATGCAAATGATCCAAATTCGAAGACAAATGTGATTTTTTATTGATCTTCCTTTGCTATATGTAATTGATTGTATCTGGAGAAGCCGCCAATGAACGAGTAACATTCATGTTCTGCTACTTCATTGATAATCTCATCAACAAATGGTGTAAGAAATGGATAAGTTACAGTGAGTTTATTCAGTCCTCAGAATTCGACACAGATTCTAAATTTCTTTGGGTCATGCATCTTTGGTCGCACCACCGTGGGGCTTGCCCACTCTAACTTGTCGATCAGATATATGATGCTAGCAACAAGCATTGCTTCAATTTCTTTCTGGACAGTAGGCTTGTATTTGTGTGCTAGCTTATATGGTCGTTTTTTAATAGGCTTGGCTGCAGGGATGAGTTCAATTTTCATTTCACCCATCTCTTGTATCAATCCCTTGAGGTCTTTGTAGTCTCGTGCAAAGACATCTTGATATTCTTTTAGCAGGTTGACTATTTCCATGGTTTTCTTGTTGGACCAATAGTCACCTATTCTAGCCATGTCTTGTTGATCGTTAATTGAAATGTTGAATTCCTTGGTTTTAATTTCAACATCCATCCATTTGGGCGCTTTCAATTCATCCAATTAGCGTTCTCCTTCCACAACTTGATTATCACTCGATGGGAAGATGGGTTTTTCACTATCATCTTTCTCTTCCTTTTCTTCCTTGGTTACATAGTAGACCATTTTTACATGGTTTTGTACTCTTAGATGGGTTTTCTTCCATTGAAAGATTTGTCCTGGAAAACTTATGTTTTTCATGTCTATTCAACGAGCTATGATCTTATTTGAATTGTGCATTGATATTAAGTTGCAAGTCAAATTTGAGCCCATATCGACTTTAGTTTTTCCTTTTTTCTGAGTTTGTTGAGGACTCATTTGCTCCAAGAAATTTTTGGTATCTCTTGTTGCTTCCTTCAACAATGCTTCTTAAGGTTTGAATTCAAAGTCTTTGAGGAAGTTATTTTTTATTTCATTCCAGTCGAATGTGTGTCCAAACGCTTCCTCAATTTTATACCATTTGTGGGGTATGTCGTCCAATGTGTTTGGAAACATGTGAGGCCATACCCTTTCGTCTCTATATCCCACTTCCCTCCATTCATTCTCACATTGTTGGATGTGAATGATTCAGTCGAACCCAGGTTTGAACGTCGGGATGTCAATATTGTCTAACAGTCTTTTCCCGCTAAATCTTTCGACAAAACAAAGAGTGGCAGTGTTCTACATTTGTAATTGAGGTGCATGTGTCTCCCACCAATGGGTTGCTTGGCTTGTAAATGATTCAACTAGACTTTGCACTCTTCCATGTTCCCCGACTGACTTAGAAACCTCGTCGACATGCACCGATGGGGAGTTCCTTTCATTAAACCGCAGAAGTTGCTTCGTGTGTGAATGTGTTAGAATCAATGTTGGTGTCTACTTGAGCTCCCTTTCGACCACAATAGGTACTGCTTGTATTGAGAAGCATGATTTGGATCGTTTTATTGGTATCGCTTCTATTGACCAACACTCTTTTTTCTTGTGACTTGTATTTTTCCATTTGCCAATTGTATAGTTGTATATCCAAGTTTTGGCTTATCGATAATGGAGATCTGAGTAATATTTCTCATTCGTTATTGGGTTCCATGTTGTCATTCTGCTCATTCATGACTTGATATAGTTGACGGGCTTCATGTGCTTCATCCCATGTCTCGACCCAAGGTTTGCCATCCTTTAGATCGAGCGAGATTATGATTTTCCTGCCACTTCCTTTTAAATTGATTCTGTCTCTTTCAAGAGAGATTGTGACCCTCATGTTCCTACCTCATGGTCATCCGACTAATGCAGGGTAGGCGGGAATGCCTTCCATCAGGTTGATTACTTGAATGTCGACTCTCATTGGGATTCCCATTATGGATGTTATTACATTTTTCAGTGTACCAATTGTCTCAATAAACCTCTGATCTGCTAACTCAAAAAAAATCATTGTAGGTTGCAAGCATTGGTTTCCCAAGTCGAATCCATGTTTATCTAGGAAGAATATTTACCTGGGACCCGAATTCGACTACTATTTGTTTAATTAAATTTTTGTCTATTTCAAGGTCGACTTGAGGGTCGAAATTAATTGTTTGTGCTTCTTGTGATAACTGGCTCAGAATTTTAATTGGTCTTTTCTCTTCTTTATATTCTCTCAAGATGCTCAGTAGGTCAATCAATCGACCAACTAACTGTTTTTCTTTTATTAGTTTGAGAAATTCGTCTAGCGCAGTTTTTGAGATGTTCTCACAACTTCCCTTGTTGTCTTTGTCTTGTTCGATGCTTCTAAAGAATTTCATTGCTTCCCTAATTAGTTTGTCTTCATGTTCCAGGTCAGGATATGTAGTTCAACCACCCTTTTGTTGATTTGGTGGTTCTATGAAGATGTCCTTACCATCTCTCGAGCGTGCTACTACATGGAGGTTCTTTGAATTGAAAATGTCATGTTTTGGAACTGTATGTAAGAGATTTACATTTCTTTTGTTCATTAATTTTTCAAGTACTATTGGGCAGTCTTCAAATGAGTGGTCTCCCACTCAACAAATGTTACAGAACTTGAGATCAGTTCTGTCTTTGATTGGGAAATATGGACTAACGTGATTGTCTGTCCAACAGTTGAAGCAGTAATATTGTCCTCGACCTCGTCCTTTGCCAAAGTTGACTCGTCCTCCTCATCCACGGCCTTGGTATCGTCCTCGACCTCGACCTCTGTATCCATTTCCTCCTTGGTCAACATTCTAGTTGATTGTCTGGGTATGATACACTGAGTGAATGTTTGTTCTGTTTTTTCTGTTCAACTGACATTCTTCGATCAAGTGATTATTCTCCTCGCATATGTGACATCACTTTGGACGCACATTTCTCAGATTGTGTGGGCAATCTCTTGTAGCATGATTTGTTACTCCTTCAAATGTATCACATAATGTTTTAATATGAATTCGGCAGACTGCAGGGTCTAGGTCGTCGTTGAATTTGCAGTAATCTTTTGTGTGGCCTTTGTTGGAAGAGATTGTACACCATAGTTCGTTGTGGGAGATCGACATGTTCTTAATTGATTGTTGTAATTCCACAAGTTTTTCTTCTAGTCATTTATCAATAACTGATGAATTCGAAGTGCATTCGTCATCCATTTCTATTTGTTGTGATTTTTTCAAGATTTCTTCACATGTTGAGAGATCATGCATACATAGTGGTACTCTAATCTCTTGCAATAGGCCTGCTACATACCATTGTACAAGTCGTTTCTTGTCGATTGAATAGGGAATTTGGCTAAAAAGGTCTTTGAACCTTTTATCGTATTCATGGACAATTTTTCCTCTGTTCTACTTGATTTCTTTATGTTTTTGAGCCACCCGGTGACTGATATCTTGCATCCTAAAAAATGTGAGAAAAATTTGCTTTCTGTTTGACTTCGAGCATTGTTGATTATCTGTATATTTCATAAACCAGGTAAGGGCTCGAGCTCAAAGCATGACACCAAGTTGTGCCATTTTTTTTATCTTCATCTGTTATGTCAGCTGCATCTCGAAATTTTTGACAAACAAACCAATGTCGTTTGGGATCCTCCTCTCCTTCATAAATTGGGATGTGGTTAAGCCCCACCGTCGCTTTCTTAGATTTTGTTATGGATGGGATTATTGCGATGGTTTGTGTCAAAGTCGACTAGGAAGTCGAGCTTTTTTCTCGAGTCAAAGTGGTAATATTCGACTCGATCAGTATAATTTGGCGTCGGTCTTCAGGAGGGATATATTCAACTGCTATTTACTCTTGTTCTTTGCTTGAATTTGGGATATCTAACTAACAAGATTTGTCTATATCCTCAACGAATATTCCTTTTTAGGGTCGCATCGATTCGTTGTGACTATCAGTTGAATATGAATCTTCCGATAATAAATTTGGCAGGGGGGCAGAGTACATGAGGTGTCTTACATGAAGTATTGTATCTTCTTGTCGATTTTCTTGTGCTTTGATGAGAACCATGTCTCTTATCTGACCAACATTGTCAATTCAACACCATACCTTTGGTGATTCTATATGCACGTTTTGTCTTTGTTGGAGGAACTATACAGTACACGGGCTTGAATTTCTTACAGGAGAAATTTGAACCATGGGTCTCGAATCATCAATCTCCATATCTACTTGGTCATCTACTTGATGAGCGCCACCGATTTCCATGCTCAATTGCAAGCTTCTCCTTCTCTCAGGAACCGTTGGGGAGTTGTCAAGGGTCGCTCCAACTGTAACGTCCCTAGCCTCACAAGCTGGGCCATGCCACACAATCTTCACTTTAGCCTCTAGGATATTCTTTCTGGCAGCCCAAGCTCTCTAGTGGACCATGTTACTTCAAAAATCCTAGTATGTAGATACTACTTATAACCCTCGTTGTTACAAGTAGACCGAAATACTGTGCATAATCTTAAGGCATTGTGCCCATACTCCTGATGAGTCTCACTCTATGAGTACACTTATTTTTATACAATTATAGCAACATAATAAATGTCACAAATCCTCTGTGTGATTTATCCCTTCAGTACACACACACACATATATGCGTGCAATGCTTCTGCACGTGCAATCAATCCAATACTATACACAGATTGCAAATTGTTTCACTTTGTGTGCACTGACTGCTTCATTGCACACTTGACGAATCATACCATGCCTTGGTATCTTCTAATTATACCACAGAGTTTAACTTACAAGAATATTTAGGAACTGTCACACTTCTCATATATATAAAGAGTTAACCACAATATGCAGATGCAAATTCATATAGTAGATAAACCCATTTAAAATATAACATTAGAGCACACAGTAGTTAAAAGCCTGTGAAGGACACTTATCTCTTATGAATAGTCACCAACTGCATGCAGGATACATATGTTCCTCCTAGCCATAGACTACGTCGCTCACAATATTTCAATGACTAGTCAACCCTAAGCTGGGCTTAAAATCGATAGGAAAAATGTTTCATATCACTAGACTATGGTCTGATATTCAAAAAAAAGACTTGGTCCAAGGTGTCAACTGTTGAAACTAGCCTACAGTTCCTCATTGTCCCATCCCAGGAAGTGTGCCCCTTCTCTGCTCCACATTCCTTCGACTGCCCTACTTCCTTTCTGGGGCTTCAACAACAGGCCAGACATGAAGTCTCAGAGCCTTGTAGCTAGTTCCCAACTCACCATGGAACAATTCCCAACAAAATATCACCTAGAGAGAGTGCTCACGGGCTTGAATACCTTCCTCTTCAATTGTAAACAAGCCTTTCCCAAGCACATGGTTAAGAAACAACAATAAGTTACAACAAAATTGCATATTCCTTTGCAAGGGAAATTTGTCTGAGTGATCCCAGAATGAGTGATAATCTGTGAATTACACCAAGGCCAACAATATACATTGCATGCCTTCAACTTGACACTTGTCACCTTCAGAAGTAGCCTTATCCACTTGGTAACTTGTTCCCTACCCTCGAGAACTTAAGATAAATGCATATCCATTAATTAAACTTCCAGAAATATTAATAAAATATTCCCTTGACTTAAGCTTCCCCTTTTTTCATTTTCTGTGGAGTTTAGCCCCTGTCTCTTTTTTGTCTGAGTTGAGTCTGCACGCAGCGATGTGTTTATATTAACAATATTGAGGGTGATTATATTTACAATAGAGGTGCACTGGCCTTTTGCATCCAAGCTCGCCAGCCTTAAAATACAAGCATATATACAAAGTCTCTCTAGCCTCAAAACTGTGTGCTTAATATGATGTGCGCTAGACTTTGGGATGTGCACACACTTCTTTTGGTGCACCATCCTCACAGACTTACACAAGTGCGCGCTACACTATAAAATGTGTGCGTTATTTCTTTGATGCACAATCCTCGCGTAATCACCAAACTATCGGATGTGTGCACAAAACTGAGTCTAAGACTTCAAACCAACAACTCACCAGCTTATATATAAATATATATACATTTACAGCTGGGGTTCGGCCTAGGGGTATTACATCCCCCTCCCCCTTATTTATGCATTGTCCTCAGTGCATTACATACACATGTACAATCAAAACTTTCACAAGTCTTCAAAAAGATGCAGATACTTTGACCGCATAGCATCCTCATGTTCCCAGGTTGCATCCTCAAGACCATAATAGGTCCACTGGACCTTTACCAGTCCTATTGCATAATTCTGGAGCATCTTGACTTTTTCGATCCAATATGCACACTGGTTTAACTCAGAAGTCGTCCTCTTGCTCCTCCTAAATCACATTCCAATCAATGACATGATTAGCATCATGTATATACTTTTTAAGTAAGGAAACATGTAATACATTTTGAATACTCAAGGTTGCAAGTAGAGTCGACACATATGCGACATGACCAATCCTCTTTAGGATTTTGAATGGCCCATAATATCGTGTTCCTAGCTTAGAGCAATTCCCCAACTTCAAGGAACTTCGTGGTTCTTTTACTTTTAGGAATACATGGTCACCCATTTTAAATTCTCTAAAAGTTCGGCCTTTATTTGTGTCACTTTTATGTCTGTCTTAGGAAGCTTTCAAATTTTGATTTATTTTTACCATCTACTCTTCCATTTCTCAAAGAAGATATGGCCCAACTACTACGCAGTTTGTTGGGTTATCCCAACTCACACGTGTGTTGCACCTTCTACCATACAATGTTTCAAATGGACTCATATTTAAAGATGCTTTATGCCCATTGTTGTAAGCAAACTCTACCAAATGTAAGTAGTCTTCCTATTTTGATGGCTTATCCATCAGATACATTCTTAACATATATTATATTACATGATTTACCCTCTCTATTTTTCCATCTGTTTCGGGGTGATAAGTTGTGCTAAAGTTCAAACTTGTCCCAATTCCTTTGAATAAGCCCTTCCAAAAATTTGAAGTGAAGTTGGGATCTCTGTCAGACATAATTTCCTTAGGCATACCGTGAAATTTAGCAATTTCACGCATGCATATCTCAACAATGCCAGCTGCGTTGTGCGTTGATTTTACTGGAACAAAATGGGCAACTTTAGTAAGCTTGTCCACCACCACCATCATAGAATCATGTTGCTTGGCAGTCCTCGACAACTTAGTTATAAAATCCATTGTTATAACTTCCCACTTCCATTCAGGAATGGGAAAAGGATGTAGCAAACCAGCTCAATGTCTATGCTCAACCTTGACCTTTTGACTTTCGAGACATCTAGCAATAAAATCAACAACTTCCTTTTTCATACCTGGACATAAATATTGTTTCTTGACTGTGACAATTGTCTTATGGTAACCTTGATGTCCAACATAAGGAACCTTATGCATCTCAGACAATATCAAGCCTTTCAAATCCCGATCATTTGACACATGGACTCTACGTCTATACATGAAGATCCCATCCTCTCTCAACTCATAACCTTCAAATTTTTGCTGCGCACACCTTGTTGTAAGTTCACCTTTATACCCACATAACACAGATCTGATTTGGAAACTTCTAAAATTTTGTCGCACAAATATGTCTGGTACATGCTAATGGTTGTAGCATACATCTCATGCACCATCCTACTGAGTGTGTCAACCACCTTGTTCTATTTTTCTCTGATATGTCTTATGTCAAAGTCACACTCACTGAGGAACTCTAACAACTTGCTATTTCTGGCATTTAAACTATGTTGTCCAAACAAATACTTCATACCACAATGGTATGTTCTTGGCTCAAATCTTTTACCCATGAGAAAATGCCACCGCATCTTCAAAGCATGCACTGTGGTTGTCAATTCTAAATCATGAGTAGCATAGATCCTTTCATGCTCTTTTAACTTTCTTGATTCGTAACACACCACATGTCCATTCTGACTTAGGACTACATCGAACCCTTCCTTACATGCATCCATGCACATAATGAAGTTTGAATCAAGATCAACAATTCTCAAAATTTACGCACTTATCAACAAATTCTTCAAGTGCTAAAAACTCCTTGCACAATCCAGAGTCCTCTCAAATCACGCACCTTTCTTTTGCAAAGATGTAATTAGATGCAAAATCTTTGAAAATCCTTCAATAAACCTTTTGTAATAACCTACCAATCCCATAAAGGATCTCACTTCTACGACATTTCTTGGTGTTGGCCATTCCTCAAAGGATTTTATCTTTTCTAAATCCACAACTATTCCTTCCTTGGAAATAATATGACCCAAATAATGAATCTACCGCTGATAAAATGAGCACTTGCTCACCTTTGCATAAATTTGATGCTCCGTCAATACCTGCAACACCATCCACAAGTGTTACTCGTGCTCTTCTTTAGACTTTAAGTAAATAAGTATGTCATCCAGAAATACAATGACAAACTTATCTAAATACTCTTTGAATACTCCATTAATCAAACACATGAAGACAACTGGTGCACTTGACAATCCGAAAGGCACCACTGTCAACTCATAATGTTTGTGCCTTGTTCTGAAGACAGTCTTGTCGATGTCCTCTTCCCTGATTCTCTCTTGGTGATATCCATATTCAAGATCATTATTTGAAAATATCTACGCGCCTTGCAGTTGATCAAAGAGGTCATCTATGCTTGGCAAAGAATACTTGTTCTTCACTATTACTTTGTTCAACTACCTGAAGTCAATGCAGAGTCTCAACGTACCATTTTTCTTTTTCACAAATAAAACTGGTGCACCCCAAGGTGACACACTTGGGCGTATCTACCCCTTATTCAAAATCTCTTCAAGTTGCATCTGCAATTCCTTCATCTCTGGTGTACTCATCCTATAAAGAGTCTTGGATACAAGAGCTACTCCCACCATCAGATTTATAGAGAAGTTGATATCATTTTTTGGTGGCAACCTCGATATCTCTTTAAAAACATCCGTGAATTCCTTTAGTATCACACAGTCTTCAATACTTGGCACTTTATCCTTAGGTGCATCTTCCACGTTCGTTGCAAATACTTGACATCCTTTCTTGTAGCTTTTCTTCAATTGAAAGGTTGAAATTTATTTGATAGTCACAAACATTGGAATTCCTTGAACTGATCTTAAGTTCCCTTGCTCATCCAAACAAGTCAAAGCCTTATTGTAACAATCCAGGACAACATGGTGCTCGTCCAACCAATCCATACCAATGAGGCAATCGTACGAGCCCAAAGGTATAATATTCAAATCAACCTTTGTGCGTAGTCCATTCATTTCCATTGGACATGCCTTGACCATCTCATTAATTTTCCTTTTATCCCCTGTATCTAACTGCACCAACCAAGGTTTTCCAAGCTTGCTTCTCGACAATTGGAATCTTTCCACCATTTTAGGATCTAGATAACTATGACTAGATCCCGAGTCAATTAAAATAGCAATGAGTTGATCATTAATCTTACCTTCCACCTCGATCATGTGTGAATGAAACTCAACTTGCTTGTTTTCCAGGGCTGCGTAAATTCTAGGTACACTTCTACCCATGTCTTCAACTATCGCAACTTGCCACACATTATGCTCAGTACTCATTTTTTCACCTCTTTGAAGGCAATATCAAAACATTTGATTTCCGTCACAGCCCCAAAACTTCATTGGTTGTTGCCTTGGCCTGGTTTCCATTGCCTCGGTCATTCTGGGCTCGTTGGAAATTGGTTGTTCTTGTGTAGTATTTCTGAAAAATGGTGGCTTAGTCTCGTTCTTCCTTTGTTCCACCTTGCTTTTCATCTTCTCTTACCAAGCCTTTTGGACACTTAGTATTCCCCTTTGTTGATCATAGAGACATTTAGTTGTCCTTATAGTTTCTTCCAATGTCTAGGGATCATAATATTGTAACTTATCGCTAATAAATGATGGAAATCCACTCTAGTACTTTTGAATCTCCACCTGTTCATCCTGGATAAAAGACACATATTTCAACAGTTCTAAAAATCTCCTTTCATACTCATCTATGGTCATGATCCCAAGCTTGAGTTCAAATTCACTTGGTTAAATATTTAATTTCAAAATATTGCTTGAATTCCCTCCAAGTAACCTTCTTCTCATCAATGTTTTGCACTTGCACATACTGATACCACCACATCGATGCGTTTCCTTTTAGCTGATAGATGGGAATTCTCCCTTTTGCTTGTACAGAATAGTTATGCAAATGGAAGTACTTCCTCATACCCAAAAACCAAGTTTTTTCATCCTCACCCTTCTTATGCTCACCATCAAAAGTAGGAGGCTTGATCTTATTCATTTCCCCTTGTAGCTCGTCCACCCTAGTCCTTCTCTTATGCTTTCTGACAAGACATGGACTCGAACTACTCTTCTGACTGAATATATTGGAGAGTGATGGAGATGCTTGTCAACACTTTTTGTTTTTCTTCTCTCCTAGTGAGATCGGTGCCTTCCTGACCTACTTGTCTGTGTTTCCTTATCCATCTTTTTCTCAATTTTGTCCAAGATTTGCAGCAACTTGATGTTGAAGCCTTCTTGTTCGTCCTTGTCTTTCATAAGCCCTGTCGTTATCATATTTATAACTTTGGACGTCCTTTTGCAAAAAATTTATGGTTTCTACCAAGTTCATGCTCTCTTCCAAGCATTCCCTATGTCCATTGGATTTTGTGCCTTCAACACCAATACCGGCATACAACCTTTCCATTTCTTCATCTTGACTATAGATTCTCTGTGCACCTTCCATGGTTTTAATCTCTGCATTGATCTTGCCCTGGAATAATTGTTGTTAATTCTACAAAAAGTGCAGTCAACAAGATTTGTTATACTAATTAACGCGACAATTTTATGAAAGTTATGCACAAATGGTCATAATCCTTTATTTTATTTTTTCTTTGGATTATTTTTAACATCCAAACTCTAGTGTGCACACCCATGCATTGTTGTTTTTTCTCACATCACAACTTTGTACCACACACCAATAAATAAACTTTTCACTGCACAAGACCAATACTTAACACACACTTATATTTCGTGTTGATCTCTAGCCCATACAAGTCCAGTGTTGAACCAATTGCTCCGATGCCAGAAGGTAACGTCCTCAGCCTCCCAATCTGGCCGCCCAGATTGGGAGGCTGAGGACGTTACCTTCTGGCATCGGAGCAATTGGTTCAACACTGGACTTGTATGGGCTAGAGATCATATATATATATATATATATATATATATAAACAATAACATTGCACAGAGTTAACCACGATATGCGGATGCAAATTCATATAGAAGATAAACCCATTTTAAATATAACATTAGAGCACACAGTAATTAAACAAACGTGTGAAAAGTCACCAATTGTGTGCAGGACTAAGACGTTCCTCCTAGCCATAGACTATATCGCTCATAATATTTCAACAACAGGTCACCCCCGAGATGGGCTTAAACTCCATAGGAAAAAGGGTTCCTATCACCAGACTATGGTATGATATTCAACAAAAGACTTGGTCCAAGGTGTCGACTGCTGTAAATAGCCTACAGTCCCTCATTCCCGACATGCCTATCCCACCCCTTGTCCCACCCCCGGAAGTGTGTCCCTTCTTTGCTCAAAAGTCCTTCGTCTACCCCACTTCCCTTCTGGGGCTTCAACAATAGGTGAGATAGGAAGTCTCATAGCCTTGTAGCTAGTGCTTAGCGCACCAAGAAACAATTCCCAACAAACTTTCACATGGAGAGAGTGCTCACGGGCCTAAAAAACCGTGTCTTAGATCGAAAGCAAGCCTTTCCCAAGCACAGGGTTAAGCAAAAACAATAAGTTACAAAAAATTATGTATTCCTTCGTAGAGGAAATCCATCTGAATGATCGCAGAACGAGTGATAATCCCCAAATTACACTAAGGCCATAAATAGATATTGCATGCCTTCAACTCGACACTTGTTACTTTCATAAGTAACTTTAGCAACTTGGTGACTCGTTCCCTACCCTCAGGAACTTAGGATAAATACATATCCATAAATTAAACTCACGAAAATATTAATAAAATACTCCCTTGACATAAGCTTCCCCTTTTTCCCTTTTCCGTGGAGTTTAGCCCCCATCTCTTTTTCATATGAGTTGAGTGTGCACACACTGATGTGATTATATTAACAATATTGAGGGTGATAATATTTTACAATATAGGCGCATTGGCCTTTTGCATCCAAACTCACCAACCTTAAAATACAAGAATATATACAAAGTCTCTCTGGCCTCAAAACTGTGCGCTTAATCTGATGTGCGCGAGACTTTGGGATGTGTGCACAGTTCTTTTGGTGCACCATCCTCACACACTTACACAAGTGCGCGCTACACTATAAAATGTGTGCATTCTTTCTTTAATGCACAATCCTCCTGCAATCACCAAACTATGGGATGTATGCACAAAAATGAGTCCAAGACTTGATACCAACAACTCACCATCTTATATATAAATATATATACATTTACAGTTGGGGTACGACCTAGGAGTATTACACCAATGATTTGCCTCTCCTGGATAGGTTTTCTATGAGATTTTAAGGGATCCCTCTCGTTTCACAACTCTTCTCGTCTCTTTTGTCTCTTGTCCCACTCTAGTTTTTGTATGTCCGTAGAAGGTTTGTGGGTCTGTGTTCGACGTTCACACCTCTTACTTGAATCAATTATCTTCCTCCTAACTTCTGACATTTTCGACTTGGGTGTGCTTCAACTTCGACTTTATACCATCTCACGAATCATCCATCCCCCCGATGTCGGCCCAACTTACTCACGATCGATGGTGTTCATCATTTATTTTATGCTCGTTTCTTCAAGAAGTATTCCCAAGCTTATCTAGTATATTTGTAGTTAGATTCCAATAATCGTTCCCATTGGTCTTGTCTCTCTTGCCAATTAGAGTTTGGAAGAGGGTTTTTTAGAGGAGGTCAGTAGTCAATGATGTTGCATGCCCCTTTGTCTAGGAGAAATTTGTGAAGTAACGACAAAACAATGCATAGAAACCCGTCGTGAAGTTTTGTATAAAGTTTATTCTTGATGGTTTGGACCAACTCTCTATCTTCGATTGCTTGTTCTTCAATGTAGTCTCGCACGATCCTTTCTAACCACTTGTTCAATTTTTTTCTTCCTTCATTTATGATTTTATGCCTCAATTGCTCATCGGGAGTTAGTCTGTGCATTAGATTGGCTGAGATATTTGTAAAGTTCCTCTGGAATAAATTCCAGAAATTGTTTGTGCATCTCCGAGAAAAACTGAGTGCAGGCTTCTGTTAACGTCGATCAATTTCTTCTTGTGTAGTTTCTAATACAGTTGGTAATTTTACGCTCCCACCATTCACGCATGTCTTCCAAAGTTAACATCTATGTGCCTTTGTTATGCATGTTTGAGTTCATAACTACCGACAACGGAATCAATGTTGTAGTCTGAGAGAAAGTATGAGATAGTTACCCATAGATCCTTAGATAGAGCAATACATACTATAACAACATATAGAAGAACACATAGTCATATAGACATACATACGCAAGAGGTGAGCGAACCATCAAAACTTTATATTATATTGATAATTGTCTCTTTTTCTTCCTACATTTCATTACATAGCCATGTATATATATGTATGATATTTTGTTACAAGTCGGTTACATTTTGTAACTGTGTAGTCGCTCAAATCTAACTGCCTATCCGACCAACTCTCCTAACCGACCACTACAATCGACTTGGCTAGTCGATTGGCAGGTCTAGTCGACGCAACTGACTAGCCCCTACAACAAATGGCAAGATTTTGAAGGTCAATTTAAGCAACTTGCTCCGCATATTTACAAGGTATCTACATATCTAGTTAAAGAGACCCCTCCTCCATAGGCTCCACCCGTATCACCTACTCGACCAATATTTAACTTCTTCAATCCCAACAATTCAATGAATAAGTCGATGGCTGCGACAGGGTCAATATAAACCAACATTATTCAAATAGACAAATCATGATTAATGTTTCAAGTAATTTTCTATTAGTTTGTAAATTCCCATCTCCTCCCTTCTTTGGGACAAAAAAGATTTTGAGGTTGGGGGAGATGTTGGAGGAGCCTAGTCAATTGGTCAACTAGGCTAATAGTTGACCAAAGTATGTCGTTGAGTCGGTTGATTGACCGAGGTAGTCATGGTAGTTGTAACTACCTCCATATAATGTAATGTATAAATAGACATGGAATTGAGATGCAATGTTGGTTGTTGATTGATCATATAATAATAAAGACTACTTATTGTCGGTTCCCCAATCACTCTTCTCCTTCTCGTGCTTTTATGTATGAACATGTGCGTATTACTTTTTTTTGTATTGTGGTTGAGCAGTTGCACTACTGGTTACTATTTTTACTATATAATCCTTGATATTACAACATGCTAACTTATGTATTAATCATAATTTGGTATCAATCCCAACGAGTGAAAAAACTATTTAACAAACTAGTTGATGAAGGACGAGAATGTCTATGATGCCTAATCAGGACAAGCTAACCCAAAGTCCAATTCAAATATTTTTAATGTCTTGGTACTCTCAATGTCTTATTAATTGTCTACTAGATTATAATGGAGCTCATATCCCATATTTTATAGGTTTGTCAAGGTCTCAATAATCCCCAATAATTAGCATGCCCTAGAGACCCTCTTTTACTTATGATGTTTTTCCTTTACATCTGAATACTCTTTGTGGTTGGAAAACATAAGTTTTTATATTTTAATTTATCCTCTATGTCATATCTTCAAGTCCTGCACTTACTAGGATAAAGCCTTCATGAATTTCAGAATATAGGAAGAGCAAGCAAGAAAAGCAACATCGATATTCTACCCAACAAATGCTTCAGACTCTGATATACAATAATTTATATAAGCCAATCAACAAAGATAGGAACAAAAGACAGATAGGGTCAACCAAGAAGTTGAAGAAGATAAAAACAAAGGAGGAGAGAGCATAGAATGCTTGCAAATTCAATGCAGAACAAGTATCCGGGGTTGCTCTAGCCAACCCACCAAAAGACACGATTGATTTCTTGCAAGAATTGCTAACAAATTTGATTATACAATAGCAACATTTATAGGTTGAAAACCGACAATAGAAGACAAACTAGACTAAATCAATGTTGAGTAATGAATATGAGAAGTTTGAGGAAGTCAAGTAATAATTGCATGACATAAGAGTCGTTGCGACATCTGTCAATACTATTTTGAATAGTTCGCCAACCTACTTCATCAATATTTGTAGTAGACTAAAAGTAACACAAGTGTTAATTTTGGAATTAGACTACCAATGGGAAATTGTAGTCAATGCCAGAAGTTGGGACACATAGGGAGCGTAGCTCAAGTAGGAACAACAAGTGAAAATAAAGTTGTAAGCACATGAAAATAGTGGTTTAAGGAGGGGGGAAATGAGCAAATGGAAGCAACCAAAACAACAAAGCATATTTGGGATGTCCATCGACAAGTCCACCACATGCAAGAAAAGTATAACACGGACCTAGTGGCAATACACAATACCTTGATTCGAGATAAGATAAATCATTTGGTGGAAACAAAAAAATGAATATTATAGTAGGGAAGGCTATGGAAGAATGGTGGGATTTTGAAGGTGGACTTAAGTTCCTTGTTCCACATATTTACAAAGTATATACATATGTAGTTAAAGAGACCCCTCCTCCACGAGCTCCACTAGATCACCACCTCAACCAAGATTTAACTTCTTCAACCCAAAAATTCAATGAGCCAACCAATGACAAAAACTAGTAGTATTCAAATCGATAAGCCATGGTTGATGTCTTGAGTATTTTTTTTAGTAAATTTCCATCTCCTCCCTTCTTCTGGAGAAAGAGGAGTTTGAGGTTGTGAGAGATGTTGGAGGAGCCCAGTCGACTAGTCGACTAGGCTAACCGTTGACCAAGGTATGTTGTCGACTAGGTAGTAGAGTCAGTTGATCGGTTGAGGTAGTTATGGTAGTTGTCACAACCTCCATATGATGTAATGTATAAATAGACATGAAATTGATATGTAATGTTGGTTGTTGATTGATCATAAAATAATAAAAACTACTTCTTGTTGGTTTCCCAATTACTCTTCTCCTTCTCCTCCTTCTATGTATGAATGTATGTATATTACTTGTTTCTATGTTGTGATTGAATAGTTGTATATTCCTCATCTTTGATTATTCTGTAGAATTCTATGCTCGGTTTACATTATGACAAATCCATCATATTATTCATGATTCACAAGTAGGAGTTAATCCTTCATACCCCCCCTTAATGAGTACTTGTGATCTCAATACACAATCTTCGACTTTATTTTGAACTAGTCCCGTCTTCTATGCTCTTTGCCTTAGATGCTCTTTGTCTTCATTTTCTATCTTATACGATCTTTGGTCTTCTTCATTCTTCATCCTCAATCTCCTTCAATTTTCATCTTGCACCTACAAAGCATAAACATTGTGCTTATTGAAGTCCATATAAAAAAGTTACCATCGACAAAAATACATGGGTCGCCAACCGTTGTATCCACTGGTTCTTTAAGAAACTTTTTCTCATACATGGTTCAACAACAATTATGTAGTCACAAACATTTTCACTCCCCCTGCATCATCACCAATCACCTTCTTGGTTTTTCTCTATCTTACCCATAACCACAGTCTGGATTTTTCTAGGTTACCCTCAACCATTACATCCTCAAGTGGTTCCAGCTTACCATGAACCATCAAGTGGTTTCGACTGACCACAAACCATACATTACATCAAGTGGTTTCTAGCTAACCATGAACCTTCCATTGTCATGACAAATGGTTTTTGGTTTACCACAGACCAATCAACAATCAAATTATGAGTTTACACTTGCCTCGTCACGACTTACATCAATAATCATTTGTTTCAGATACACAATTTCAAATACACGCGACCATGACCATTATCAAAAAAACATCATTAAAGGAGGATCAAACTTTTTAGGGATCTCATCTGCTTTTACATCTCAATTATTGAGCATGCAATACTACTTATTTTACCTTTCTTCTTCATTGTTCACTACCTCAATCTTCATTCTTCATTTCTTGTGTCATTTCCTTTGTTGCTTCATTCTACTTTGTCCTTTTGTTTTCTTCATTATTGTGGTTCTATCACCTCTTCTTCGTCTTTCACCTTGCTTTGGTTGCATCATCTATATCAAATTTTTCCTTTTGATACACTTCATTACGAGTTTGTCTTCTTCTTCTTTTTGCATAATTCTTCATGTCTTCACAATATTTTTTCTGGCACTCAACGGTTCTTGCAAACAATTTCAAATAACATATGTCTAATGTTAGAATGGCCATTTCCAACACAGACTCAAACTTGTGACAATAGTTGGCCAAACTGAATGTCTCAATAATGACAACCTGACTTTTCTTCCACCCAGACTCGCAATTATGTATTTCAATGACGTGACAATCTCTTAATTTTCAACACAACGTAGGACTTGATCATGAAATTTAAAATTGGGGTGTCGAGTAACACAGAACATGGATCCCCTCTTCATCTTCTTTTTAATGAGACACAACAAATTTAAATTATTGACATATTTTGACTTTGGTGACTTTAACTTGCCTTAAAAAATCATTGACATATTTACTTTAATTTCCCTTTTCGTCCAAAGTACTCCTTTATTCATGGACTTGACTTTGGCTCTATAGTAAAAAAAAAATCTTCACAATGACCCAACGTTGTTCTAAATGAGATTCGACTCAACATGATTTTGGCTATGGACCACTTGTATTAAAGCCTTTAATTTTTCAATGGGCGAATGTCTATGCCAAAAAATAAGCAATATACCTTAGTGTAGTCGTTGGACTTCTCTCTCTAGCTGGCACAAAATTTGGGAGCTTTTATTGAATTTCACATCTTAACATTTCTCCTACAAACCTCACCTGCAACAGTGAATAAGGTTATGCAACACTTTTGCTTTTGTTTTAGAGCCTTCAATTTCAGAAGAATTCAAGTCACTGAGTTTTCCTCCTACTTCAGACTCTTTTTCAACAACCTTAGCAGATAGTATAGTGGGCACAGTTGGTGCAAATGAGACCAATGACTGAAATATATTGAAAATGATTCTTACAACATCAGACTCCACATTCTTCAAAATGTCATCTACACACATAGATACATGTGTGAAGTTAATCATATTCTTTTTCATTTCTCCTATAGAGATGCTAATATCTTTGCTCGAGTCAAACTGCAATAGCGACTTGCTCTTACTTCTTATTGTGATTCTCGAAAATATTCAAGATGTGATTTCCAACTTAATTCAAACTAATATGTCCTTTTAAAATGCTATGCTCATTGGCACGATACCTTTCTTTGCACAATTTGATATTGTGTGAGTGGATTCGACCAATAGAACTCCAAATTGTTTTTCTATGCAAATGATCAACAAAATTACTTGAAGAATACACTCCGTACACGCCCACTTGTCCAACCTAGGACGACATGGAAGCCAACGATCATCTTTTATGCCAAAAATCCGGTCTTCATCCACATGCATTTCAAACTCAACTCATGTCTTAGCCCTTGATCCCGAAGCCTTCCAAGATAGAGGGCTAAGTAAAAAAATTCGGCTGTGGACGATGATGCATGACACATCCTTTGTCATGAAACTACAATGATTGCAAAGGAAAATGCCTTTGAAATGATCTCTTATTGGTTTGCTATTTCTTCATCATTTTACTAGTCCTTTCCAAAGTTTGCATTATAGTGTGAACTCGACTCTAGCTTCTTTGTTTCATTTAATTTTCAAACAACCTCCATAAAATCCTTATGAATTACATAATCACACTATGCTCAGATGACCAACGTGCCAACTTTTGTGTAAACATTTGGAAGGTCTTCTCCATCGAAACCATCAACCAACTTTACTACAACTTCATAATCTATATCTCCATTATTTGCAATTCATGCAACATGTATTTTCAAAACTTCCATTCTCGCTTGCTCATCCACTTAAACGACGTCCACCAATTGCATCCATCGATTTGTCATTCAGATTTTAGATGGCTTTCTTACATCTTTGTTCTAGAAACAACTCTTTCCCATGATATGAGAGACTACATGCATGCCATCTTCTCTTCACAACCTCTCATGTCACGGGCTGCAATCCACGACGACATTATCTTCACACAACGCCAATACACATAGATCTGTAGCAACATCAATACTTCCACGATTTCATAATGAGAGCAACATGAGTAACTCGTTCTGATACCAAATGTTGGTTTTAATAACCAACAACAAATATACACAACCATAAACAAAGCAAGGGACATAGGGAGTTTACACTCAAGAAACTCCCGAAAGGGAAAATTCTATTAATCAACCATTCCCATCTGTATTTCTATTGTACAATTGGCCCCTTTATATAACAATAGGTGACCATAACAACTATGTCATGATTATATGTTTAGTTCAACCATGTGCATAACTACCTCTACAATATCTCCTTAAATCTTTCCATGAATCTCTCAACCAATCTTCAAGCCTAACATCTCTCTTTTCTCTTCATCTTTGATTCTTCCATAGACTTCTATGCTTGGTCTACATTATTACAAATCCATCACATTATTCATGATTCACAAATATGAGTTAATCATTCACAACAGACATAGAACTATCATTTAGTTAGATAATGACTTAACTTTGTTGCTCTACCTCTTTCTCCTCTAGTGAGCCACACGTGGATTCATATGCACACGCACACAATAACCATATCAACTATAAGATTATATTATCAGTTAATGCATAGATTACACAATACTTTTTATATTTATACGTCTAGCCATTTTTTTTCCAACGAGAAAATTTCTCAATTATATTATAAATATAAT
Source organism: Picea engelmannii (assembly GCA_009831015.1). Classification (NCBI taxonomy): domain Eukaryota; kingdom Viridiplantae; phylum Streptophyta; class Pinopsida; order Pinales; family Pinaceae; genus Picea; species Picea engelmannii. The sequence continues at coordinate 194,875 of ML797982.1, read as the reverse complement.
TTGTTCTCTAAACAAGAGATGTTACAAAGGACAACAAAAAGAGACGAAACTGTCAATAAATCTTCACCAATAGTGATCTCTCAACCAACAGATAGGAAAAATTCATGAGGATCTAACGACTTGATAACTCTATGAGGATCTATCTTAATCAAACCTTGTAGTTTCCAATTTGATATTTTAATGAGGATCCATATCATTTGTAAAATCGTACAACAGTTTACTTAATCTAGCCAACATTTTAATTGCTTGAATCCTTTACCCTTTTCATATCTGCTTTAGTTAAATGATGTTGAGAGCTTTAATTAGATAATGTTTGGGTTTTTGCCATATGGAGATATGTGGATTTATAGTTTTGGTCACTCTTTCTTACCCAATTGTGAGTGTTTATAAATAATTTAATTTTTCTCCTATCAACGTAGATTAATTTGATTTGTGAACTATCAACATAGATTTAACAACCTAACAATATATTTTATATCAAAAATATATGTTAAAAAAATTATAAAATAAAAAATTAGTTTGAATATTATAAAATAACTTAAATTTTAATATTATAAAATACCAAATGTTAAAAAGTAAAATTATTTCCTTTTTATTTGAAGGGTCTTCTTATGATTATCGTGCGCTTGTGTATTTCTGTACAATGAAAAAAATACATTAGTTTGGATTTGATATGTACATTTCATATTTTTATCATGTGAAATTTACATTAATTTAAATTGATATTTATATTTCATATTTTGGTATAGGGAAGTAGGTGTCTACAACTTGAGTTTATGAGTTAATTGGGTTTAGCTTGAGTAGTTATGGGATGGAGTATTAGCCTCCCACTCATGTTTTATTTTTGCAAGTGACATGTTGAGCTCATAACAAGTATATTGTTGTAAAAGATTCGAGCTTTGTTGTTGACCTCGCATTGTGCCCTAAATAATCTAGGGTTTACCTTAAGTACCATTCTTGAAATGAAGGGAAGTACTCATGAGTTTTTCCCAGGCATTGTTCCTTGGAAAAAAATCTAGAGTGGACTAGTGTTGTTTTAGGAGTTCTTATGAATAGTGGGACGAACCATCTAATACACAACGTATTGAACCAAACATTGGACTAGGTAGTTGTTTACGTTGTTGCAAGTTTGCAGATAATGTATGGAAAGTGCCATAATTGGAAAGTTGATCTCTGCCACATTTTAATGTACACGAAACTCAAACACCAAACATGTCAATGCAATATTCCAAACAAAGTAATATGCATTTAATAATATAAACTTGAATCGTTAATCTTAAAACTATTCAACAGTATTGCGCCTGCTATGCAACTTGTTTAATAAGGTGGATTTTCAATACAATTGAGTTGCCTCTCCACATAGTAGTTGCCTTCCTTCATTCGAGGTGTCCAAACTTTTCTCTCCGGTTGTAGATATAACATTGACAAGTGTCGAGAAACACCACCACTTATTCTATAACCTACCATTTGTTTGTTTTTTAGCAACTTATCAACCCACACTATAATATAATTAGTTTTCTACTCCCGAGTAATGGACATTGTTTCTATTAGGAAAATGTACTCTTTAACAACTTATCAACCTACAATAGAATATAATTAGTTTTCTACTCTATTCTCTCTATATTGGTTTGTAAATAATTGCATCTTTATATCGAGGAGTCAATGTGAGAGGATCTCTATATTGGTTTGTAAATAATTGTATTGGGTTTCTTCAGGTTAAAGCTTTCACAAAAAGTTGTTATAAGTTATGGTATTAAATGAATGAACATGAATTCGACCTGTTAATTTGTTTATTATTTTGATTGTGGTATGTTTTTCTTACGTCAGTTACATCTTTTGAAGTTTTTCTTTATGTTTAAATGCATGGAGGATGACCATTTTATGAGCATGATTGGGTTATATTTGTTCATCACCCTGACATGACATAGGTACACTTATTCTTCCTTGATGATTTGAATCCTAAAACTGCCTTGGTTGAAAGATTTTGTTCAAATTAGGGATGGTTTTTAAGTTATTTGATAGTTTGAAACATTTTTTTAAATCATTTTTACTTGGGCATCTGATCTGTCTTGTATCAATAATTATTGGAGAGGTAGAAGCATGGGTAACATTGAAAATCTGTCGATTCTATGAAAGGATAGATCAACTCTCATCCATGCATCCATGCTCCATATGCAAGGAATCATATCTAGGAATGAAAGCAAAACTCTCTCATGGGAACTTTGCTTGTACCTTTGGTGCATAACCACTTGTCTTTTCTATTTTTACGAAAAATGAAGAAATGCACATTGCATGGGTGAACCCAATACTACAGGCAATCCACACACCTTGTGTTCATTACAAATATAATGGCCATATTATTAGTTTCTCATAGGACATTAGTGTAGTGGTCAACTACTTGCCCTGCCTTGTAAAGAACTTGGACATTGTGGTTGTTAAAATGCACAACTCCCAACACAAAACTTGTGAATTTTTTGTTAGTAGAACATGGGTCATGGTAGCATTGGAGTACAAATTGTCTAATGATCCTTGCTACAAGGATGTCCAACTTAACCTAGCTACAATTGATACTTTACCTTTGCATCCTACAAACATCTCTCCCCTACTTCGCCATGTCATACACATTACAAAAAGCAACAATAAACATTGATAACATCGACCAGGCCTAGCATTCATTGTCATTGCTAGAGTTAGGTCCTTGTGCAACCTCCACATCTCACTAGCATTTTCCTTTGAATGCCATTCACAAATGAAGAACAATGTATATGTCAAATTGAACCAATAAGAATATGCCTTTCTTGTCTCAAAATCTTTACCCCCAAATCTTTGAAGATCCACACTATCAAATCCTATATTTTATCTTCTTTACAATAACATTGCCTCTTTTATCAGTGTGTCTTTGCATCTTCTAGAGCAATTACTAATGTTATTGCTGAAACTTTTGACAATGTGCTATATGATAGTTAGAGTTTGCTACCCTATTACTAATGTCATAATTGAAACTTTTGATAATGTGCTTTGGTAGTCATGGTTTGCTATTTTGTTGTTTTTGGTTGTCTATTGTAAAGAGTTTATTTGAATTTTATAGTTAATCTTCTAGTATTCGAAGACTTCCACCATGGTTGAGGTGTGTATGTTACTTTTGCAATCTCATTGATGACTAGCATTAAACACCTAATTACATAGCTTTTAATGCTCCGGGGTGTGCTCTGTTGGATGTAAATTAACTTTAAATTCAAGAGTGCACACCCAAACATACAAAGCATTAAATGCTCTGTAGTTGGGTGCTTATTACTCACCTTCATTAACAAACAAATGATCCTTTGTCCCACAAATAAAGAGGTATCATACACCAATTTGGTGTCTGGCTTGACCGTAACCTTAAAATTAGATTATTATTATTATTATTATTATCAATTTAGATTCCCACACCACAAATATAAATAACATTAAATATTTTACATATATACTCACAAATATAAATAACATTAAATATTTTACATATATACTCACAAATATAAATAACATTAAATATTTTACATATATACTCACAAATATAAATAACATTAAATATTTTACATATATACTTTGCTTTTTGCCCTTCTCCTTAACACCTAATATCTTGTATTATCAATTTAGGAATTTTTTTAATGAAAAAATGCAAATTTTTTGACGGTTCGGACAAATTGTTACAATGAGATCGATTTTGCATACCAGCGCGCGTTTAGAGAGCGAAAAACGTTTAATTATTCATAAAAGCCGACTGGCACGAAGACTGTTCTCCAAACAAAAACTCCAATTTCCTTCTCGCTTATTTTAGAAAACTAGCACACACGTCCACTTTGTGTTGCGTTCCAAATATTCCCAATAATTTGCATACGAGGGAAAAAATAATAATCTCATTCTCGCCAATGCAGCCTTATCGACGGGATCGTTTTATGTCTTCTCTCAGACTGGTAAGACTAATACTTATGTTGTACTGGTAATGATAAATCCATTCTTGTGATATATTCAAATGCATTTATCATCCGGAAAATCTCAATCAATAACATTTTCTGATGACTCAGAAATGCTCACCCGAAACATTCCTTGATGCATCGGTTATAGTTTTCTTTGCGGATCGGTATATCAGTGCCATGCCCAAATAGTGTATTATTGTTTTGTAGACTACCCTGGAAAAGATGGTATACATTTTCCCAGAACGTAAAAATATAAACTCCGGTTAGTGATTGGTTTGGGGTTTAGGGTCAGTGGCTAAAACCCAGGATTTTTTTTGAGATCCTATTATTTTTTTTGATTTGTCTGATAGGTAGAACGCAGACTTGCATCGGAATCTTCATCCAAGGGATCCCCAACAAAGAGAAAATTCCACTGTGAGAACCCCAACAACGAGGTTCTTGGAAAAGCCCCTAGTGCAGAAGAAGGGTTTGCAAACTCAAAAGAAAAACTCGTACCCAATACATCAAACATCGAAAATACTAGCAAAGAAATTCAATCTGACATGCCATCCCAGTATACAGAATTCAGTTTTAGCTCCCCAATTATTGCCTGCAGGGCTGAGCCTTACATGAGAGAAACACCGGCTTCCACAAACAGTGATACAGCTACAGAGTTTTTTTCTTATGATGACATGTGGATGAATTCATCCGGGGAAGCGCAATTGGAATCCTGCGAAGAATTCCCGAATGATGGCGACAGTGATATCGAGGAGAAGGAATTCGGAGGTTTTGATGATATAGTTGATCTATGTGCTGCCTTGAGGCTTGATGGAGATTGTTTACGAGCGCCACGAAAGTCTCATCAGTGCGATAAGAGGCACCCCGATTGGACTAGAGTAGAGGATCAAGATCCTACATTTTATTCAAAAGTTGCACAGGTAAAGGGGCCGAAGTCTGAGAGCGAGGTTGAAGCTTTGGGTGCTTGGATCCATTATTTTGCAGATCAGAAAAAGGAACCCTCTAGGCTAGTGCATCTTCTGCTAGCCATGGCCGCTGTACAGAGCAATTCAGGCGAGATAGAGTTCCCAGAAACTGCACAAGAATTTCTTCTTGGTTGGCCACCATCTTGAGGTATAAATTTTGAATTATGCATGTTGTGCTTAAATGACTGAAATACACATATTGTCTGTGTCTTCAAATTGTCATAAAATTTGGATCTACTTTGTGGAATAGAGACAAATTATGGCCCCAACTACGGGATTTTTGTTAGCAGGCTGAATGTGATCTCCATCAGACTAGAAATCATAAATCTTTTATATTAATAGTTAAAACTCCTTTTAACTGGAGAGGGTACAAAACTCCTTACAAGATAAACTTTACGAGTAAATGATTTTCGGCTCCGAATCCACAATGAAGGATACCTATTCCATCAAATCACCTAGGACTGCAAAGAAGCACAGCAGCATACAAACCACCACTATTAACAAGACTTCCACATTATCTTGAAACAAGTGTTGCCACATTAACATGACCCATGCCGAACAAGGACTTTGGTCCACCAAATCACCATGGGGAGTGAGCCCATGTAATATACCGAAATAAAATATAACTTAGTAAACTTGAGTAAATATAGATGTTAGACATAATTAATGAACAATCATAAATAGCCCGCTCTTTATGAAAAGATGTTATGCACCAAACACCCAAATAGAATAAAAATAGAAAGAGGAGTAACTCCACGACTTGAGATTGATATAGAAGAATGGATGAGAAGCCTCTTCGAGGGGGCAACCTCTTTTTACAATATAACAAATGAACAAGATGAGATGATCTCTAAAACTAGGTCTTGTTGGTATATATAGGAGACAAAGGTTACAATTACAATTAAATGGTCTAATTGACCATTAAAGACAACATTGATATAACAATACAAATGCAATAACTTAATATCTAGGGCTTAACATGCCCCTCCCCTTCAAACAAGTGTCGCCCTCAACATTTGATTAGTCGTGGATGTTTCTGCTTGAAGAACTCATCTTTTGATGTTGCCTCTTCTACTGGTAGGTTCTTCCACTTGATGAGGTACTCGGTAATCGCTCGATTTTGCAGCTGCTTGATCCGTGTTTCAAGGATTATTTTCAGTTATAGTATGGTTTTTCCATTTTCATTTAACTCTGGTAAAATAGTTTAAACTAAGATCTTGTCACCGGTTACCTTCTTTAAGCAAGAAACATGGAGGATTGGATGTACACGTGAAGATGGAGGCAACTCCAATTTGTAAGCCATACTTCCAATCCTTTGCAACACCTCATAGGGACCATAGAACTTGGGTGCTAATAAATTGCCCTTTTATTGCTCGATGGACATCTGTTTGTATACTATGTAGCCTCAGAAATACCCAATACCTCATTTCAAATTCACTTTTGTTGCGATGTTGATTTGCTTGTTGTTTCATCCTATTTTGTGCTATAGCCAAGTTGTCCTTCAATAGTTGGAGAACCTCTTGTTGGTGCTCTATGTGGTCCTCCATTGCTTGAACCTTTGCTTTCCCTCTCAAGGGTGATGTGATGGATGGAGGATGATAGCCGCAAAGTGCCATAAATGCAGACATTTTTGATGAAGATATGGAAGGATGTGTTGTACCACCATTTTGCCAATGGCAACCACTTGACCCATTGTGTATGATTATCAGATGTAAAGCAACGAAGATACCCTTCTAGACATTTATTCATTATCTCAGTTTGCCCATTGGATTGAGGATGATAAGAGGAGCTGCGAGCCAATTGAGCATTCAAACAAAAAAGAATCCAGTCCAAAAATTACCAGTGAAAATTGGATCTCTATCACTTACAATAATCTTGGGGATTCCTTGTAGCTTCTGAATTGTTTCCATGAATGTTGTGGCTACTGTACTTGCTTTAAAAGGATGAGAAAGAGAGCAAAAATGGGTGTACTTTGTAAGTTGATCCACCATTACCATGATGACATTCTTTCCTTTGAACTTTGATAGATTTGTAATAAAATCCATTGAGACTTCTTCCCAACATTGACATGGTATGGCTAATGGTTGTAGAAGACTTGGGGTCTTGATTGTTTCTCCCTTATTCTGTTGACAAACTAAACATTCAACCACAAACTTTTGAAGATTAGTCTTAAGAACTTCGTAGAAAATTCTTCTTGATCCCGTGGTAAGTTTTCAAGAACCTTGAATGTCCTTCTTTAGGAGAAGTGTGCAATTCCAAAAGGACCTTCTGTTTGAGTTGGGAATTCTTACATAAATATAAGCGATTTTGATACCACAGTGAATCATTCTTCCACACAAATTTATCTAATGCACTCAGGTCCTCATGTAGTTATTGAAGGATCTTGTATGCCTTCTAATCTTGCTTCCATTCTATCCTTGCTTCTTCCACCCAATCAGATTGAGGAATGGAAATATCACAAAGTAAGTCGTCTGTGTCTTCTTCTTTTCTTGAAAGTGCATTTGCCACCACATTTTGTTTTCCTTTTTTGTAGATAATTTCAAAGTCATAACCTAGCATCTTTGTAACCCAATTTTGTTGTTCTTCTGAAGACAATCGTTGTTTCAAGAAGTACTTCGAACTATCATGATCTGTTTTTACCTTGAAGTGTTTTCCTATTAGGTAAGGGTGCCATTTCTTAATTGCATGCAATATGGCCGTGACCAACATTTCCTTTTCATAAATGGGTAGGAGTAAGTTCTTTCCTTTAAGCTAACAACTTTAAAAGGCAAGGGGCCTTCCTTCTTGCATTAAAACTGCACCAATGCCATTACCTGAGGCATTACACTACACAATAAAGGTTTTTGTGAAGTTAGGTGTGGCCAAGACATGAGTTGTATACATTTTCAAAAGCTTTGGTTGCTTCTCCAGTCCAAGAAAATGCCTCCTTTTTCAATAACATTATTAGAGGTGCTGCGATTTAACCACAATTGTTGACAAACTTGTGGTAATAGCTTGTTAGTCCTAAGAATCCTCTAAATTTCTTCAAGGTTTTGGGAACTAGCCATTCCATCATAGCTTTAATTTTGTGAGTGTCCACTATGATGCCTTCATGAGATACAATGTGACCCAAATATTTCGCTTCCTCAACCCCAAAGATACACTTGGAAGGCTTTGCATATAGCTGTTTCTCCTCCAATAGTTTTAAGGCCATGTCAACATGTTGTACATTCTCTTCTCAATATTTGTTGTAGATTAGTATATCATCAAAATTACTAACACAATTTTTTTGACGAAGAGTTTGAAAAAATAATTCATGAAGCTTTGAAATGTGGAAGGTGCATTAGTTGTTGATGTTTTTGAAGCTTCGAGAGGTATTCCCACAAGTGGCCTTGGTGTCAGGCATGTAGGAATCTTCGTTGGCACCTCTGCCCAAAGACACATGAGCAAATCCATATCGTGGATCATCGCTCTCGTTGTCTCAGTGATGGGCCTATTCTTTCTCTCTGCAACCTCATTCTGCTGTGGTTTTATGTCAGTGCCCTCTTCATCCTTGCATCGTTGCAAAAGGCATCAAAGTCCTTGGAGGTCTACTCTTCTCCATTGTCGGACCAAAGTACCTTTATCTCCCTACCTATGTGATTTTCCACAAAGGCTTTAAAATTTGTGAACTTGCTGAAAACTTCATCTTTAGTCTTTGTTATCGCACAAGTTGTAGGTTGGGCAAAGCCCAACCCAATCCACAAGATGGCGAGAACTGTGGGAATACCTACCCACTGTCACCTTAGATAGGTACTCCCCTCGCTTTAGTGAAGGAGAAATCCTACACAAGGGGGGTATCCCGAGTGACCCTAGGGGGCAATGAGATGGAAAGTGGAGTGATAGAAGGTAATGCCCCTATAGGTCTGTTGACCGCCTCTCCAACATAGGTGGTCAACTCCATGTGCCATGAAGAGATGCATCATCAGATGCTCATTTGTTGAAGAAATTTGGTTCTACAGGGCATGTTTGGCCCCAACACTTATTTTTGTAACTGGAATTTCCGCACCCCTGCGTGGGTCAATAATGTAATAGGTTCGCATGAGTCATGTCTAGGTCAGTTACCTTGGGATCGGTTCACTGGGAGAGTTCCTTTCACCGAGGGTTTTTTATCCTCAGGTTAT
>ML797982.1:101944-119370 GCA_009831015.1 Picea engelmannii | reverse complement strand
GCCCCCCCCTCTCCAATGAATGATGGCTACAACGTATTATAGAATGGAGGATTCCCTTCAACTTTTCTCTCTCCATAGGCATTGCCTATGTACAAAGGATTAGGATTGCGAAATTTGCATGATCATAGCCCGCTCTCGTGAGAGAGTCAGGGCTGTACCTGCTCTAATACCATGTTGAATTTTTATGTGAGATGATATTGTATATTCGATGTATTATTAAATGATGAGTGTTCCATATACAGAGAACATATGGTGACCATCCATGAAGGGATGTGTCCCTTGGATAATAAATAACTATTTATTATTATTATTACTTATTATATATATTATTTAATAATCAATAATTATATTATTAATTATTAATCTAGGGGAATGTCTTCCCGATGTTGTCCAAACATCAACAATCCCTTTATACAGATGCCTCCATTTCCCCTTCATCATTATTCTCCAAGGTGATCAATTTTATTTCTTGACATTTATGCCCTTTTGACCATTTTTTATTACAACCAAAGCATAGTCCTTTTGCTCTTCTTTCTTCCATTTCCTTTGGTGATATTCAAGTAGTTTGAGGTAGGGTTTCCCTATGAGCCCTGTTACCCACCAAGTTGCACTAGGATGGACTTGTAGTTGAGCCACCAAAGATAGAACAAAGATGTGTTCAAAATCAAAGTTCAGAAGTCCAACTGGCCAGTTTGTTCATCTTTTTCTTTCTTCTTCTTCTATACCACATTTCCATCCCCCCATGGGGCATTGTAATAAGATGAATGTAGTAGGATGAATTTGTAAAAAACTTAGCCTCATAAGACTTAATTATGAGTGCATAACTCTAGAGTGTTTTTTTTTACTTATTAATTATTTATTGTTTGAATTACTTTTTAAGCGAGTTATAATTTTGGAGTTTTTTCACTCATTTACTCCAAAGTTGGAGTACGTAGTGATGGTTAGGCCTTAGCTTGGTCATCTAAGTCTAGTGTCTAATGTATATTACTATTCTAGTCATCGATATTGAGTCATATGGAAATTGCACTAAGACTCCCCTAGGATTTTTTAATGTTTTCAGTTAATAAAAAATTTCCCGCAAAATGGGATATTTTAATTGTAAGTAATGTCTAAGTTAAATAAGTGGTACTAGGAGGCGTTATATGCCTTGGGGGTATTCGTTTTCACACTCAGAATGCCCTCTCTACCTAGGTACCCACTTTGTGAGTGAAATTAGTGAATTTTAATCACTTAAAATCAATTTTACTCACAAAAGTCAAATAAGAGACACAAAATCAGAAAAATCAGCATCCCTATAATCAGGGAAACATGTCAGAGACATGTTCTGGCTTGGCCCTAGTTAACTGAGCTTCACTGGGAGTATGTGGCACATAAGGGCGACTTGTTTGAGAGTGTACTTGAGTTAAGTGGCAGCTCACACCTTGTTTGATGAGTTGCCAATGGTGAAGTGCGCCCATCTCATGGAGATGTGGTGCACTCTTGTGGAGGGCTTCCCACCTCTTGAGAGGTGGCGCCCTCCCTCTCCTTTTCATTCTCACATGTGGTGATTTGTTAGAGTTTGTGGAGAGGTGGCTATCTTTCCTTCTCCACTTGTCACCCATTCTCCTCCAAGTGGTGCACCCCCCTCTCTTGGGATCTTCACCCTTGAGCTATTTATACAAGCACTCTCTCCACTGTAAGCTAGTTGGAGTTGGGGAGTCGTGTTTGTGGTTATATACTATTGTAATACTTTCATTTGGAATAAAGAGACTTTGGAGGTCAAGAAGGTGTGTTATACATGTGTGTGAATGCTTGATGTCATTTGTGTTTAATCTATGAGGTAATACCTGGCTAATTTCTTCCTTTAAATTTGTTGATTTGGCCTTTTGTAGGGTGTTCTCACTCTATAGGATAGGACTTTATCTAGATTGCTGTTAAATCCTATTGTTCATTTATATTTAGAGATTTTGATTTGTATACATGTTTCGGTTGACTAATATACTCTTCAAGTCTTTTTTGTAGGCGATACCAATTTTTGTTAACAATTTTATTGCAAGATTTTAAAGCTTACAACTTCTCATAGCTTGGAGTGGTGATGGAACTCGGTTGTTTCTTCCACAACTTTAAGGATTTAAAGACTTAGTCCCTCCTTAATTCATCTAAAGACCCCATTGCCCAAGGGTTCCAGGGCTACAAGATTCTTCCTTCTCTTTTTTTCAAATAAAATCTTCTTTCCTTTGCTTACTTCATTGCATGCATCTGTTTAGATTCCAAACTTCATTTAAATCTTTAATATCTAACTTTGCATGCATAAGATAAGTTAGATCTACTTTTACGCTCCCAAAGTTTTATTTCAAGGCTAGATCTAGCATAGGAAAAGTTCATTTTCAGCAAGTTTCTTTCTTCTAAAATTTTAAAAACTAGAACTGGTCCTTTTTCTAAAGGGTTTTAAAGATATATTTGGCAATCTTAGTGCTAATTCTTTGCTGTTTCGAACAGCAAAGAAAAGACACTAAGAGAGCTTGCTCTTTTAGTTGTACGTTACTAATTTTTTGTATATAGTTCATTTGAAATTTTTTGTACAAAGTCTAACATATTTTTGCAAGGTTCTCCAATCCATTTTGGGCATTTTTTTCCTATAATAACTTGCTGTTTTTGCAGGTTTTGCGAATAAACAAGGGGAACTTTGCTGAATTTTGGCGGAATCGGAGCATCCGGGACCCCTAGGAGCACCCCTTTGATCAATAAACTCTTTGAAACATTGTAAAGACTTGTGATCCCCCTAATGAATGGTCACAAGTCGCTCCAAAAAATATCTTTGTAATTCCATTAATAAAATCAGTGGGCCACCTAGTCCCCACTCTTCAATCCCCCTAAGGGGAAACAATGTCATTGTGTGGTTGTTCAATTTTGGTTATTTTGCTTCAAGTTTACAATTCACACTTAAAGGGAAAGCTAAAATGAACCATAAAATTTATCACAAGCACCGCAACACTTTAGAGTAGATTTCAATTTCTTAGTTAGTTTAGAGTAGATTTCAATTTCTAGATTAACTTCGTTAGATTTATTTGTTAGATTAGTTTAAATTTCAGTATTTTATTTTCGGTTATTTGAATTTGGAAAATAAACAAATTCCCTCAGCTCCCCTTAGTATTGCTATGTCCCTTCCACTGCAAGCTTCGGCTTGATTTTTTGTGTGGCGTACATTAGAAGAGGGGCTGGTCAGTGTGGAGTAGTATTAATAGGGAAATCTTTAAGTTACTATTGCTTAGTTGGAAACGCAAGAAAAACTGCGTGTGGAGTCAGATGGGAACTTTGAGATCTAGGTTCTCCCCGTGTTGGACATCTGACAATATCTTGAGCTTGTGTGCGAAGTTAGAGGGATACTCTCCATGTTGGACCTTCGACAATATCTTGAGCTTGTGTGCGAAGTCATAGGGATACTCTCCCTGTTGGACCTTCGACAAGTTCAACCTCCAATCTAAGGGATAGCCTCTTAGAGGCCAAATCTATATTAGATTTACTTTCTTGCAACACTTAGCACACATCTCACATAGTGGCTTTCACTCACAACAACCACTCCACCTAATCAACTCTAACTAAAATTTTACGAGGACAATTCACATTGCAATCTTCATTTCAACAACATTACATATATCTCACAATATTTGGCATTGGTCTCGTTACTTTTACGTTTTAAGCCATTTGTTTCAAGCATTTACTTCAAGTATTTACTCTCCAAGCATTTCCTTATCTTGAAGTGATATATTGATGTATGTATCTCATTTTCTTTATTATTATTGAATGTATCTATTGATAAGTGAATGAATCATATGCTGTTAGTGTAGATTGATTTATTGTTATATTGTTCTTGTTGCAATAAACTCCTAGATTCCAATTGTGCTTAGATTTAATTTGAGCCTTAGATTATTTTATTAGGGACTACCCCCCTTAGCTTCACTAGGAGTTGGCCTAGACGGAGGAGTTGAGGATCATGTGACAACACCTTGATTCGAGACTTGCCCCCAAGGACACACCCAGTGGATTGAAGATTTCTTCCACGTTACCCGAGGTGTGTATAAAGGCAGCAACAAGCCCCAAATCTATCTTTGCTTCCTGCATATGTTCTAGTGGTAGACTTGCGTGTAACTCTATTCTTGTCTTGAATATGACGAGCAAATTGCATAGCTTCCATAATATTTTTAGAATGTTTTAATAAAAGCTCATGTTTAATGTCTTCATGTAATCCTCCCATTTAGGCTTCCAACAGATGTTCATTACTTACGTTATTTAGTGAAATTTTGAATTATAATCTTCAATATCACCCACGTGCTTGATTCTTGTCAATTGACTAAAGTAGTCTTGTTCCCAAACTTTTCCATATTGTGCTTCTAAGTCTTTTGTAAATAAACTCCAAGTATAATGATAAAAATGGGGTCTCCTTTTGAGTACCCATAGATAGGGTTTTATCTCTAGTTCAAGGTTGCTAAGGAAATCCTTTTCTTATCATCCATAATATTATGCAATTCAAAGTATTGCTCTATTTGGTTCACCCATGTAAAGACTTATGTTCCATCAAACTTCTTTAATTCAATCTTGGGAAAGTTGACACCCTTAGGAACCGATCTGTAATTAACTCCACTATTAGAGTTAAATTTACTTGAAAAGTGCTTATTATTGGAAGGTTGTTCAACGTGAATAGTACCTTTATTTTTATGTGTTTCTTCAATTACAATGTCACTTGTAGAAGGCCTCCCATCTATGGTTTGTATGATAGTTGATATGGAATTTTAGAATTCTTCCATCTTTTTATCCTCCTCCTTTTCCATTTGATCCATCTTCTTTTCCATTTGATCCCTATTTTCTATTTGATCCTTATTTTTGTTCATTTTCTTTTTCAATTGTTCCATTTGGTGAAAAATCTCTTCACTTTCTTCTTTGGTAATGGTTGAACTCTCTTGAGGTTTAGTTGGTGAAGTAAATTTTGAAGCACCCTTTGGAGCCATGTGAAAAAATACTCCGCTTTTTCCTCTTTATCACAAATTATGGTTATCATTCAGGAGTAGGCTCACTGGAAAAGGTTACAGGGTCTTGAGGACAAGGGAGTATCATGTGCTATAGCTCTTTGACATTTGTGCGGGATCCAACAGTAGTACTCGAACCAATATCTCAAGGCACTAACTAAGGAGGCTCAACTGTGTCCTTATTCGTACTACTCGATTACCCAGGTACTAGATAGTGGTTTTCCCGAGCGTTGTTCTCGGTGTACTATAGCAACAAGATGATCGATTAACTTATCTAAAGTTGGTTTCAAGTATACCTAGGGGACTTTCTATATACTCAAAGGTACGTGGAAGTGAGATTTTGTATGCAGGTATTGTCTGATGCAATACTACTCGAAGGGGTACCAACAAGGGTTACAAGGGTTTCCGACAAGGCAAGGTGAAACCATGTAGTTCTTGCGTGTATTCTTCCTCTATCACAGTTTTACCTTCTGAACGACAGATCATTGTGTTATTTAAAGACGCTGGAACACATCTCTAAAAAAAATTTAAAAATGAGCTTGCTAACCCAAGAAAAAGCTCTTTAAAATCACCAGAAAATAACTTGTGCAAGTTAGAGTTTTGAGGATGAAAATGCAAATGTAACTTCTTGGATTGGCTATTATGACCCCAATTAAGAAATGCCACACCTTCTCTAGATCCACTAGCACTGGTGAAGATATTCCAATAAAAAATTATGTCAATTGTAAGTTGTGTACCTTTCAATCCCTAATTTGGAGACTGTTTGGATGGTTGACCTTTGTCCTGATATATCTCTGAAATTTGAACCCTTTCGAGTCTAAAATTTTGGCTTGTTGTACTTTGATATGATTTCTGAAAATTTCATAGTCTGGATCTTCACTGATAAAAAGTTATAGCAAAAAATACCAAAATGATTTGTTCAAGACTAATTTTGGGATTAGTAAAAAAACCTAATTTCCACAAGATATATCTCATAAATTATAATGATTCAAAATCTGAAAATTTTTCCACATGTAATTCGCTATGTCTATTCAGAATTTTGAAAATTTTAGAGTCTGAAACTTCACCGAATTTTTTTATAGTGAAAATAAAAAGATGACTTGTTTGAGACTAATTTCAAGACTAGTCACAAACCCTAACTTCCATAGAAGATATCTCCGAAACTATAATGAACCAGGACCTACAATTTTTCCCAGACACAGTTCGCTATGTTTCTGCAGTCTCCTCAAAATTTTGTTATTTGAATCGTTCCAAAAAAAGGTTACAGCGAAAATGCTAAGATGTCTTAATTGAAGGAGTGAAACCCTAGGATCATATGCATTGAAACCAAATGTTATGAACCAAACTTCAAAATAGTCAATGAATGCAATCCACTTCGAGGGGGAAACCTCCTTTCACAATATATCCAATTCAAAAGACAAGATGGGATGCATATACAAATGATTCTCCTTTATTATAAATATGAGATAAAGTGAGCATGATGTAACCTACCACTAAGCCAGCCTAATCATAACTAATAAACTCATAAAAAATGAGTGTTAGGGCCTTAATAGGTGCTCCCCTCGAAAAGTGGGATGCTTGGGTGTCCCCCCTTGATTTTTTTTTTAAATCTTTAAAAACAAAAAAAGAACACAAAAAAAGGTTAAGAAAAACATAAAACCTACTAATGAGTCATCCTCTTTCTGATATTTCACTTTCAAAGTGATTTTGGCTTTTGCATGAAAAGAGTGAGCCGCCATGAGCTAGCTGCGACTTCTCTTGGGTGATTTAGCATTACTCTTGGAGCAATTTAGCATTTCTCTTGGTCCTTGGAGCGATTTTTCATTTCACTTTGAACTTTGGAAGTGGGAGTGCATCGATTTGATTGAAGAGGGAGCCATGGTTTTCTCTCTTAGGACGCCGGTTTCTCTTTCAATGTTTTCAGAGTTCATCATTTCTCTTGAGCTAATTTCAGATTTCCCCTTCAACAGATTTATGAGTTTCTCCTTCAGCAAATTTCTTCAATTAGCAGTGTGGAGGAAGGGTCAAGATTCTCTATTTCAAACCTGAAACTGAACTGCTTGCTGCTTTTTAAAATTTTTGAGCAATTTTTTTTTTGTTTTTTTATCTCCTGTTATCATTTCTAGCCTTCAAACTCAACATTGGGGCATGCAATCAACCAAGGAAAATTGAAAACAAGTTTAAGTGCGCCAATTTTAATGAGAAACCCTAGCTGCAGGTTGCCAAAAGTTAAAAATCTACACATAAAAGTTTAAAACCAGCAACATCAGTGATTCCAACAGTGGTAGTAGTAGTGACAGTGATGGTGATTATGATGCCCAAGCAGAGAGTCATGTTGGGAGTGGGACAGAGGTTGGAAGTGGGAGTGGAGTTGCCACCTCATCAATGTTGAATGAAACCCAAGCCAATGCCAATCTCTGTGCACGAAGGGCATTGGCTGAATATGCAAAGGGGACATCTGATCCCAAAAAACCACTTTTTCTATATGCAACTAAAGTACTTGGCCCCTCAACCAACAAAAAACCAGGAAAACGAAGTGGTGGGTCACGCCATTGGACATGCAATGTTTGTGGCTATCCTTGGGTTGAGAGTTATAGTCGGGTTAGGCAACACTTTTTGGGCATAGGTGGAAAATGGGTTAATATATGTACGAAATCAACCATAATGCAAAGATCTGAGCTTTTGAGGATGCAAATGGTAGCGGATGCAAATGGCACCTTCTCTAGCCAAAATTTTGTGTCTCAAGTTGATCACAATGTGGAAGCAACTGCAAGTTCCAAAAGGAAAGATAAATGTAAACCATCCATGGGCCATATGCCTCCACCATCTCCCGTTGGGAGTGGGACATCTTCATCTAAACATAAGGGTTCTCATTTTCGTGCAATAGGACCAACTATTACATGGATGTGTATTAAGCTGAACCGTGATGATACAGATGATGCCATTGGCAAATTTCCTTTTGCCAATGGCATTCCTTTCCATGTTAGTCCCTCTCCTTATTATAAGGAGATGGTTTGTGCAATTGCAACATCGGGACCCTCACATGTGCTCCCAAGTGAACATAAGTTGAGGGCAGTGATTTTAGAAAGGCAACTGTCCAATATTAATGTGCATAAAGAGCAAATGAGACAAACATGGGTGAGGGCAGGTTGCTCTACTGTTATGGATGGGTGGATAGAAATTGCCAAATGTCCACTTATCAACATCATAGTTACATGCCTAGATGGACCTTTCTTTCTTAGAGCTATTGATTGTTTTGGAAAGAACAAAGATGCAAATTTCCAATTTGAGACTCTTTGAGATGCTATAGAGAAGGTTGGACCTGCCAATGTTGTGGAGGTTGTGACAGATGCAACAATAGTGTGCAAATCGATTGGGTTACTAATTCAGAATAAATACAAGCATATTTTTTGGATCCCTTGTTGTGTGCATGCACTGAAAGACATTGGCATAATTCAGTAGGTATTCACTTTGGCGACAGCTGCGAGAGGTGCAGATTTTTATCTGCAACCACCACACCTCCTTAGCCATGTACAGGTCTCACTTGAGGAAGGAATTCCTCAAGCCTGTGGAGACTAAATATGCTAGCTATTATCTCTTATTGGAGAGGATGTTGGAGGTGGAATTAGCATTGCAGGTCATGGTTGTGACTTCGGATTGGAACAGGTGGACAGAATCCAAGACAGATGAGGGGAAGAACATTAGGCTTTGGATATTAGATAATGATTGGTGGACAGATTGTAGTTATTTGGTGTCATTGTTACGCCCTATAGTTGAAGTTATTCACTACACTGACAGAAAGTCTCCTAGCCTTGGAGAAATCCATGAGACTTTTGATAGCATGTTGGTTCAAGTAAAGGAAACTATTTGTGAGACTAGACAATAGGATACGTGGATCCAGAGGATGGTCCACAGATAGATGAGGAGGATGGATCGGATGAGCTACATCATGGTTTGGTTGGTGTGCCATTGGTTACTTGCCTAAAAGAGCATAGTCAAAAACTACTTGCACAAATCAATAAGTCAAAGGATAAAATGCAATGCGATCATAATTTAGAACAGGAAAGTCAAGATCTTGAGCATAAATTATCAGAGACGGATGAAAAATTCTCCCCTAAAGAAGCTTAGTCATAAATTGCTTGAACAACCAAAAGGTTAAAGGTCGAGAAGAAGGAGAGTCAGAAACATAAAAATAAATTTGACAAGTCAAAAAATGATGAAGAACTTTTCCGCCCAAGGAACCATAATCAAAGTTTGCTTCCACTAATGAAGAAGTTGAAGGAATAAAAGAAAACACAACCAAAGTTAGACCAACGTGTCAACAAAGAACCACTAGTCAACAAAGAAACAATAACTAATCTGGTTGAAGTAGGGATATCATCAAATGTTGAAGTACAACCAATGGAAAATCCAAATATCTCTGCCAATAAACATTTAATGGTCCACAAAGCGACACAAGTATGCAAGGAAGAAATACTACCAAACATGAAACAAGAAAGCACTACAAATATGGTAAGAAAAGACCATGTTACAAGGATGCCTTATCGTCATCCAAATCACAAAGTCATTGTAACCAAAGACAAAATCAATATGAGAAGCTAAGTGAAGATCCTATTATATGGAAGAGAAGTTCAAGTGTGGAATCTTACCATTTCTCGGATCACAGAAGTTGTCGCCACACAGTTTTATAGAAGATCGAATTAGGGTGGTTAGACCCTTTCCTAATTCGACAACTCTGCTCAACACTTAGAAGATCATATTGTTTCATGTCCTCAACCACGACCAATTCAAGAATGAAGAATCATGAGAAGGCATTATAGGCCAAAACGAAGACATAAAATTTTTATGCTTTGAGGACAAAGCATTTTAAAAGGGGTAGGCAATGTAATGAACATAAATATATAAATATCAGTAAATAATAATAACAATAATTAATGATAATTGATATTAAATGAAAGGACACATCCTATTTAAAAGACATGACCGAATGAAGGGACATGACCTATGAACCATTGTAACTAGTCAATGCTATAAGTACACTGTCACATGGCATTGTATCATCATCATCTCTCATATTTTATTCAATATCAGATTTTAATTCGTATGGATTCTTTTATGTTATCCCATATATTTTGGATATTTTGTTTATGAACCAAGTTGTTCATGTCATATTCAGGAAATGAACTTTGTTGATTTCATCAACTCTTTGAACTTGTGCAACCATTTATGTAGCAAGACATGAAGTTAGGCCTAGAAAATATTGTATTGTTTTGAGCATGGAAATTAGTCTTTAACCCTCCCAACTTTTAATATAGTTTGAGCCCCAATTGAGAGGGGAGAGTTGGCAATAAGAGATATAATGATTGTTAATCAATCCATGGGTGCCAAACTTCTATGAAGATACATATTTGGTAAGGTGGCATAGTGGAAAGATTTCCTATGTCAAAATTATTTAAAAGAATTTGTTTAAGAAGCTTGGATGATCCCTTGTTGTCGGTAAATGGCTCCCCCATCTAGAAACTTTGTAAGGCCTCAACCCCTCTTATTCATAATCATCTATTGTGGATTTTGAGCAATGGCAATCACATAAGAATTTGTGAAGAAAAAATTATGGGTCGTTGTCCTTTACCTTAGGATGAATCTCTTTCAAGGGTGAAATCTTGTATGTTGGAACAAGGTATACCAACTCTCTTTGATTTATCAGATTGGGCATCCTTAGAAGTGGGTAGATGGATAGGATGGAAGCAGTTGCAGCACTCGGAAGCATTTAAGGGTCAATTGTATAAAGCTCTATCTTGCTTAAAAAGATCAACACCTTTAAGCAAAGGGTCGAAGGACTCCCATGGATGGGGCTCCATAATGGAAACTAATTCTTAAGCTTGGGATAGTCTAGGAAGCTATCCAAACAAGACCTGCACCTCCCTCTCCAATCTGACAGTCAATTTGGGAGGGAGACTGCCTTCCAAAGATTCATTTCTTTGTTTGGTTGATGGTGCACAATTAAATTCTTACCTCTAACAATCTCCACAAACATGGCTTCCAAGGGCCTCTAGATGTCCTCTTTGCAAGAATAATGAGGAAAGAACTATACATCCGATGCTTGAGTGTGACTTTGTGAAACAGGTCTGGCAGATTGCATTTGAAGATTTGGATTGAGATCTACATCCTTCTTAGGATTGCAGGGAGATTCTACTATCTTGGAATCAACTCTACCGACATATTTTGAAGAAGAAGAAGTTGCTTCAGCGGTATTGGATAGTTCTTCCCAAATTTTTGGCCTAGAAAAGATGTTTTGCTAGAAATCATCTTATTTTTGACTAGGAATCCTTCAGTCCTAGGAAATTCGCTAGGCGAGCTCAATCATTGACTCATGAAGCGATTAAATCCAATGGGATTGGGCTCTAGAGTCTCTTTGGCCTCATTGTAGAAGAAAGAATGTGGCTTAGAGATTTATTCAAGATCAAACCATCCCAAGGAAAATTGAGCTAAGCAAACCTTTTCTTAACGACAAAGGGAAGTCAAGAATGGGAGAGGTGGACTTCCAGTAGTGGAAAGAGAAGCACAATCATCCAATTCTTTGTTTCAATGATGCCTTGAAAGGGAATATTGGGATAACAGGTGCAGGGTGAGTCATCATCGACTTCGAGTGAAATCAATAAACTCAATATGCTTGGGGGGGTTGGGATTTCTTCAAATAATGAAGTCAAGGCATTATCCCCCTATAAAGGTCTCTTGTTTTCAAAGTCCAGGGGTTTACTTACGTGTTTGTGGTGAGTGACTCAATTATTATTCTTAGAGAAGTTCATTGCAAGTCCCTCCCAAAGCAACCTAAGCTTGCTCACCTTTAAATGTAAAGAATTCTACAAGAAGTTTAGGATTTCGACAAGCTTGAGTTTTTTCACGTTTTAAGACACCAAAACTCTATAGTAGATGGTTAAGCCAACTTGGGAAATAAACCTAGTTTGGGGTGTTTTCATTAAAATGGGGGGAGTGCCTTTCAAATGCCCCCATAATATACCTATAGTATTAATGGCATGCACAATTTCCAACCCCATAGTAAGAAATTTAAGGTTGAAGCAACCATCATTAATGGATTGATGGTAGTTCATTTCTATCCTCCATTATTCACTTGTGTGTAATGTTACTAGGTGCACAAAGATTCAATCCGGTGAGTTGTGTCGGTTAATTATCAGGGACAAGCATACTCTCCATCTGTTTTTGAGGTTACGGTTTCTATTAGCTTCAATTCTAGATGCTTCGAGCTTGCAGCAGTGGGCAACATTGGGTGAAGGAGGACGACATCCTTAACTCGATTGTAGGTTCGAGCAATTGG
This sequence comes from Picea engelmannii, assembly GCA_009831015.1. Taxonomy (NCBI): domain Eukaryota; kingdom Viridiplantae; phylum Streptophyta; class Pinopsida; order Pinales; family Pinaceae; genus Picea; species Picea engelmannii. Next base: position 107,034 of record ML797982.1, on the reverse strand, counting down.
ATGGGCAATAGCAAAGTCAATGGTTGGATTTGTTGTTGCACTATTTGATTGCATGAACCTACAATTGACAGCTTGGGTAAAGGAGGAAATCTTCCTCTCCAACTCTAAGTCTACAACCTTGCGTTGTTGTGCCAGTTTCAACCCTCTTCCCTTGACAACATTGCTGAGGGTTCTCATGGTGCATTGCCATTGTAAAAGTGAGTGATGCATCATCTACAAGTTGTGGGAGTTTAAGAAAGGGTTGAAGTGTTGTGTCTAGGGTGTTGGTGAAGCTCAATGTGGCATTATCAAATCTAGGGTTTGGTGGGGAAAGTGGCGCTCTAATCTTGAACAAAAAATTCAACAAAATAATGCAGCACATGATATTTGCACAATTGATACAACAAGACATGTGGTTGAAATAAGGGACTGATAGAAGGAGGTAGAGGCATTTATGGGCATTCAAGGCAACAAAATTTTGGAGGTTTTGTCCAACTTGACAGTTTAAAGCAACTCATGGGGCGAATTGTGGCCCAACTTGGAATTCTAGATTGTGTGGTTAATTCTCCATCTCTTTCAGATTCTTCTCCTTCAACAGAGACTCCCTGGGCCTTTAAGGATCATCAAYGAATTCCAAGCAGGAACTTGATAAAGGCGACACTTTTCAAGCTASAACACCCAATTSACAGATCGTGGGATTCCAGAAGCGAAAGAAGCAAAGATGTGTCAATTAGCAAAAGCCCATAAGGGGCCCGGAATCTACTATTCTCTTACCTTGTTTTTTTTGTTTTTTATGTTTTATCATGTAATTAGTTTACTTTAATAGTTTGTAAGGCAATACACCTGCTAGGATAAAGTAGGGAACAATAGGGAACCTTGCCTCTTAGGGTAGAACTACTTTTACTTTTTTCATTTTGGATCCTTGGCCTTGGCCTAGACTATGTATTTTTTCTCTAGCTGTCTCGCTTTACCACAACCCCCTTTTTAATGTAAATCTTACCCATTACTCATAAAAATAAGCTCCCAACTTCTAGGTCTGAAATAGTGGTGCCATGTTGTGCAAACATAATCACATGAATGTTGAACTAGTGTTCCATTTCTTCTTCAATTGGTTGCCACCACCTTTTGCTCTCATCATGCTTTGGTTAGTTCTCAATATCAAAACCAAATGTTGGCTCTCAAATGAAGTCCTAATGTTCTCATGAGTGTCCAACATAGTATAGTCTAATTCGTTGTAGACATTGGCATTTTTAGCTATATTATGCAAGCACACTCTCACGGAGCATCCAATCATGGTTGGACAAATAAATAAGTGCATGAATAAAAAATGGCATTGATAACCATCCATACTTGAGCAAATAACCATTCAAATAGTATAACATTCATTGATATAGAAATAGAAACAACATCCAAAACTCCTTATCAACTCAAGGAAGACAAGACAAGATACATGAGAAACCATCAGATCCCTTTCGTATTAAGCCAACCTAAGCCAAAAATAGTGCAATGCCCATGAACCCAAATCCATATTAGTCACAAATAATACACTAAGATCCCTTGGATCCAGGAATAACCATCATCATTCCCTAATTTCTTGTTAAATAGCCTAACTCATTGGTTAGGTAAGTCACAATGAAGTTATAGAATGGTTATAACCACTTCCAGGGGGTAGGTGCACACATGTATATTGTAGATTCCTCCAAGCACAAATATCTTAGTCGTAGGTAGCTTAGGTGCATGAGTGATAGGTGATAGTCACATCTTTGGTAAGTAGAATCGATCGAGGGGCATTGTCCCCTGCATATCCTCCAACAATGCCCCAAAATGTTTTACTAACGGTGCCAACAATGATGTTGGTTACCCCCCATTCCTAGGGGTAACTAAGGAGATGGTGTCTCAAGGCCTGCAGGTTGAAGACATGGAGTGTCGAAACCCAGATGAGTAGACATAGCCCCTCCTCTTACCACACATCACCATTGATTGGCAGCAACAACGTCTACCACACCAACTTGACCCACAAAGGACAACAGGTCTTACTTCATGAGGTAACCAGTCCGGTCTCGTGGTAAGTGTCCTTTTAATGATTGAAGCATTTGAACATGTTGCAAAGGGTCCTTTCTTGATTTTGAAAATGTTTGCTCGGAAATTATGCCTTTTTCCTCATTTCAACTTGGTGGTTGACATGTTCTCTTAGTAAGTGGGTCACCCTCAGGAAAGGGGTTGCTACTAGGGGGTCTCCTTGAAGGGTCGTCGTACCATTCCCGCACATACTTATCATTTTCCACACTTCTTCCCTTTCGTTTCCTCCCCTTTTTGTTTTTCAAGCTTATTGACCCAAGAAGGGGTTGTACCTCATTTCATGGGAAGAAGGGGCTAAAGGCCCAGAGGTTTATAGCTAGAAAACGATAAAACCATATATTATCCTCTAGATGCTCGCCCTAAGGTCCTGAGAGCAATGAAACGCTTCTCCATAAAAATCAAGGACCTGTAAATTAAAACACAATTAATAAATGTCCCGCTTGTTGAGGGAATGCATTTTGCGGTGTCTTTTACTTTCCTTGCACATGACACTGTGTGTTCCTAGCTTCAAGTGGCATTGCGGTGCTCCTTACTTCCTATTGCACATAGTGCTCAATGCTTTGGATCCTAATCAATTAATGGAAAATAAAGGGCTTGGAAAAAATTTGCGTTGCAAACGAGGACGCAACACACTCTCTACAAAGGTGCCCATAAATGAGACAATATGAGCCCTTCTTTGTCAAGAAACCCCATGCCCAAAAGTCATACCGCCATCCATCTCATACTCTTTACATGACTTAGAGAGGGTCTTCTTGGGAAACATTCCCTGACTTGGGGAATGACCTACCCAATAGGGCACCATGACAACCCTCCCATACTTAAATTTGGCAAGTTGTATAAGGTCTTTGAGCATTTGTTTATTTTGAAAAGGGGGGATTTAATGAACATGTTTGGGTGGTTCTTTTATTAAATATGGCTTGCTTGGCATGATACATGTGACTTGTAGACCCTTGGAGAGCGTACTTGTTTGTCTTTGCAGGACCTTGCCATGTGAAAGCCTTTCCATAGAGGAACGAGGTCACTTGGAACTTCGCAAGGGCTTGAAGCCCACAGGGTGGATCATGCGCCTCCACTCATTGCATGCTTGGGAAGATGAACATTGCCTTTGGAGGCACTTGGACAACATGAGATGATCACATTGAGGCCCCTTGCACCTGAACGTTGGCCTTGGGAGGTCTAGGACGTCATACCCTAGCCCTTGACATCACCTTTCTTGATGGGGTTTGATGGTCATGATGGTGATGTGATGAGATTTGATGGAGAGAGATGCATTGCTTGTCACCCTAGCACATGACGAGGTGACACATGGCCTTTGGAAGCCCAATGACTTGCACTTGGAGGCTCAATGTCTCTCTCAGAGGCCTAACGTCACCCTTTATGGCACGACGTCACCCTTCTAAGGGATTTATTTTATGTAATTTTATATTTCTAAGTTGTAAAGGGCAAATAGAGGAGGTCGACCTCTTCTAATTTGTTGTTGACATTATAAAAGTGGACAAATTGGTTTTAGGTGACTTCATATAAATAGAGGTCACCTCACTTTCATTTTGTCATCATAGTTTTGAGAATTACATACTCTCTTGGCTGAAATTTTTGCCCTACTTGGGCAATTCGCTCTATCTCTCTTTGGTGCAATTGTGGATGCTTTTACTTGTCTATTGGAGGAAAAGGCTAGGTGCTATCTCTTGGATGCTTCTTTCTTGGTAATATGACGGAATACTCTTGATAAATAAGGGTTTTTCATGCTATCTCTTGGAATTGGTAAGGAATTTCTGCATAATTGTGTTGTTTCTTTTTGTTTCAAGGTTAATTTGTCTAAAACCTTGGAGGAGTATAAAGGCATACACCCTCCATCAAGATCTATCTTAATTGCCATTGAAAAAACTACTTTGCAAAGGTTGCTACAAGGAGTAAAAGGGCTTACACCCTTGTAGATTTACCTTGCTAAGGTTTGCTTGCTCTAGGGAGTAAAAAGGCTTACATCCCTAGAGAAGTAACAAACCCTAGCTCATACACAAGAGATTCCATAACCCAATAGATAAGGCACTAATCTACTTGCACTGGAGATTGAATATTCATGCATTGGTATACGTGATTTCTTGAGATATTGCAATTGTTCAAGTTGGATTTATTTCTTCATGTTTCAAGCTATATTGTGCCCTAAGGCCGTCTAGTTTAGCTAAGTTATCTCATTGCTGTTATAAATTTAATGCTACAGCCAATAGGGCTGCAACAAACTCATCTTTATCTTACTCTTTGCTCACTTTTCTACCACTAAAATTCACATGGAAGTTGCCATAATTAATCTACTAGTTAAATGCTATTGTTTGGGTGAATTGTTTGTTGATTTTAGTGGTTAGAACTTGCTGCTGTAGCAATAGTTTGCTACATCCATAAGGCTGTTACAAATCTTGCTGATAACACGAACCAATGACCCTCTAATTACTATCAAAGTCTTGTTTTAATCATTGGAGATTTATCTACTTATTGCTAGCTTTGTTTCCAATATCTTGCACTTGATTTTGATAGTATATCTTGCAGCTCTTATAACTATTTATTGCTGATATTGGTTCTGAGGCTTCATTTACTATATATTGTCTTGTTCCGGGCAGGGTTGACATTGTTTTGCAGGTACTCTACCTTGGCAACCAATTACCTTCTCACGAGACTCATCCTCTAGCTTCTTTCCACTCTTGACCTTGACCTATAAGGGCATCCTTCATCTCTTCTCACTTTCCATCGCAATACCCCTAGGGTCACCCAAGATTCCCCCCTTGTAGTGATTTCATCATCACTAAAGTGAAGGGAGTGTTTATCTAAGGTGACAGTGGGTAAATACTCCCATAGTTGTCACACCTTTGTGCTTTGGGTTGGGCTTTGCCCAAACTACAATCTCTGCGATAACAATGACATTGAAAATGGCAATGTTGATTATTGCTAGAGCTTCCTTATCTTTTTTATCGCAAGTTTCTTGGTCATCCATAATTTTGGGCCTCTATTCCTTTCCATCAATAATATTCCACAAATGTCTT
>ML797982.1:55272-92902 GCA_009831015.1 Picea engelmannii | reverse complement strand
AAGGCGATGTTTTCAGGACCCTTGCCGAGTTTTTGCCGTTGCCGAGTTTTTCCACTAGGCTTTTTTGTTAAATCATGGTGGAAAAGTAGACAAACATCTATTTCGCAATTGCATTTCTATTAAATCATGCTGGAAGAGTCTCTACCACATATTCAACTTCTTTTTATATGGATTTATTCATTCACAAGCTGTATTGTGCTGTGTCACTGGATAATTAACAAGCTGCACTGATCTTTTATATGGATTTATTCATTCACAAGCTGTATTGTGCTGTGTCACTGGCTAATTAACAAGCTGCACTGATCTACTGCCTTATTGCAGGACATTATTGCTTCAAAATCACTCACTGCGTTGTATTTTCTGGTATTGTGACATTATCATTGCATTGAATATAAATTTGGAGTAGTTGAATATGTTAATTGTAAAGGCAATTTGCTCGTCAAATATGGTTAAAAATTCTTTCAACCCATCAACATTCTTTGTTGAAACGGTTGAAACAGTTACAGTAGCTCTCAAAACCGGCAAATTTGACGGGCTGCTCAGTTTTGAAATTCCTACCATGCTCACAAGTCACCAAAACAATGATGAGAAGGTTAACTCGTGTATTTAATATTTATATACTTGTTTTTCTCATATATATGAAAAAGTTTTTGAGAGGATAAAAAAATTACAGGGTTCAAATTTCAACGACCTTAAAGAATGTTTAAGGTGTGGAATTAACAAGTGCCTTTGACCTTGACCATTTCCACAGACCTTGACTTTGACCAGTTAAACAAAGTTTGGATTAAATAATCTTTTAAGTTTTAAAAACTAATATATAAATCGAATTACAGATCTAGCATGGCAGAGAATGCAAGAGATGTTGCTCTGTTTTTATTGAGAATTTACATTACAGGGTATGCAAGATATGTAACCTCTGAATCAACATTTCTCATAATGTATTCTCAATCTTCTCATTTTTAAATGTGTAATTATTGAAAAAATAAAGTGTTTTCTTGTTGTTATCAATCAGATTGTCTGCACATGTTGATGGCGTGGATGTGGAAAATGGGGATGGAGTACCTTTATTTATGTGGATATATTTAGTTAGATTAGTTATGTATTATTATATAATAATATGTATTTTGAACACAGTCAAGGTTGAGGTTGAATGAGAGTCTATGTGGAGGATTTTAAGCAATTTGAACCGTTGTCAACTAATGCAATAAAAATGTGAGCAGATGGCAATAAATTGGAAAGATCATTAATTTTTTTTTCCATTGATTATAGGGAAAATTGTGATTTTTTTTTCATTTATCCTAATTTTACACTTTTTTCAAAAAACGTTTCTTCCAAAAATCATTGTTTATGTAACTGTGATTATTTGATATTGTTGGTAATGTGATTATTTAAAAATGATGTATATTTTTTCCATGAAAAAAATATTGCATTTTTATTATAAAAAAGATATAAAAATATATTCCTCAGTGTTTCTGTTTCTGCATACCAAAATGCCCCAACTGATTTGACATAGTATCTTCATTCTATCTTTAACTGACATAAATTTCTAACAAAAAACTCTCAATAGCATCTTTTCTCCCTTTTCATAATTCTACTATTCTTACTACATTCTTATATACATCACCACCATTTTACATAAAAATACCCCCAAAATTGAAACAAAACACCTTTCTCTGGCTAAGTCTATCCTCATAGTCTGTCTAGTTTCATGAGTCTCTCTATCAGAAAATTCCACCACATGGACTTACCCCAAGGGCAGATTTAATCCTTCCTTTGACAAAGCATCAACCATGTGATTTAACTCCCTGTAGATATGACAAATAGGAAACCTCTCGAACACAACTACAACCTCTTTCAAGTGTCTCGTTGCGTGCTCTAGATCAACATTTTGGATTGGGTGCAAACCTTTCAAAAAAATAATTTTTAAATGAAAAAATGGATATTTTGTATTTTAAATTATTTATCATTGATCATCTCTTAATTTTAAGGCCACCATCATCTTCTACTTGTCGAGAGCTTTCTGGCAATACAATTTTTTTCTCATTCTGAGTTTCGCACACAAAGTTAGGGATCTAGGAAGTTTTATACTATCGTCGTGGCATGTTGACTAGGCAGATGACATGGCATGCTGACTGAGCTACTGACATGGTGTGATGAGATGGTAGTTGATGTGTCATTTGGGTCCACATGGCAAATGAACATGATTTGGAAATTGTTTTATTATTTTATTATTATTATACCTGCTGATACGCAGGTTATATTGTTATCAATTGCTGGTCAAACAGGTTGAATTTAATATATATATATTTTTAAATTTTTTTATGATGTCATGCAAGATTTATCAAATTTTCTTTATTAATTTTAATTTTTTGAAAAAAAAAAAATATTTTTTAATTTAAAAGTTTTATAATTTTTTTTTTCTAATTGGATAGAAGTACCGACATGACTATTTTTATGGGGTTACGGTAGCTATTATAAGGTATAAAAATGAAATAAAAAACAAAAAAATATTAAAAATTTATAAAAATGCCACTGGGCTTTCCACCTTATGCGAATTGTCCTTTACTATGATGTGAATCATCGTCTTCTACTGGCTAAATAATTGCAGATGGCAGTCGACTTGCGTGTGGAGGTAATTATATCCATTAAGTACACCGCCTCTACTGGAAACCGCTAAAACCAGGTTCATTTTTGGCGACAAGGAGCTCATTTTGTCTGCTTTGCAGAGTCCTCTGCTAGCTTTTGACTCACATTTTTATCGTCCTCTCCGCCAACCTAACGTCGAGCATCTACTAACCCTAGTCGCCACCGCCATATTCCGCTCCGCACATGCTAACATTAGCGTCCTTTGTCCTTTTAGAGAGCACGAATTTTGCTTTCATGGTTTATATTTATTTCCAGGCGGCTCTTGGTTTTTGCAATCCATAGTCGATGCCTTGCCCGCGTCGACGTGAGAGATTTAGTATTAATTTCTAAGATTTGTGCACTATGTCTCATTTAAACATGCAGAGGATGACACACGTTTTAATTGTCACCTACTATCAGCCTCATTTAAACAATGTGTTCGCATGCTATTACTAAGACTCAGATCGAGGTGCATGTCCTCTTCGTGTTTTGAGTCATCTCTAGTTTGTCTAATTAATGATGTTCTATTCACTTAAATGGAAGGAAATTTCTCAGAGTGGTTTTGATGAATTTATTTTATAAACTCTTTTCCTGAATATCTTAAACGTTAGTTGGAGCCATTATATGTCTGCAACTCAGCCTGCTATAAGTGATTCAATGTTCGACTTCTTCATGGTCTGCGTACTACTCTTTCTGCACACATAAATCCGATAAATCCTCAATGGTAGAAAGTCTTATCGTGTGGTTGAATACTGATTTGAATTCCTTGTGCTTGTGACGTTGAGTTTGGTGGTATAATTAATGGAAGAAGCAATGTTCACCGTCAGTCAGGGGGTACTACGTTTGGAGGTATAGTGGAGGAACTTTGATGTAATTTATCGGCTTCTTTGAGGTACACATTTTTTGATTCTTTGTTGCTCTGTCACTTTTGTCCAAAAACATATATTGATACTCATCCCTTGTCCATCTAATGTAAGTTTGTTATGTTTTCTGGGAATGTTATTGGAAAGCTATATCCCTACCTTCTATTCACATGGCCTTCTCGAAGGAGAGCATGTTTATCTTAGTGGAAAAAAAAGATATTTCTCTAATCTAAATTTGTTATGCTCTCTGAGCATGTTATTGGAAAGCTCTGTCCCTACCTTCTATTCGTTAATGCCGGATGCCATAAAAAATCCAATGCCCCTTTCCCAACATACTTATTACTGAAGCTTCCCTACCTTCCACATATTAATGAAATCCTTACCTGCCAACTTATGGATGGCTTTGACCATTCGACCGTTTACATTATCAGTGTTATTGTTGTTCCCCATTTTTCTTTTCTTATGAGAGTCCAACGAATTGAAACACTCCCATGTTTCTTTTTACTTTGATTTTCTTTTGAGAGTCCAAATGGAGTTCAACGCATCGACACATTCTCATGCTCGTAGATGACCTAGCCATCAAGTTATATATATATATTTTACCTTCAAAACACTCACAAATAGGGGGTTCGATCTCATGGAGTGGCTTTTACCATTCCACTATTTACATTATCAATACTATTGTTGTTCCCCGTTTTTCTTTTTACTTGGCTTTTCTTATGACAGTTCAATGAATTGACACACTCGTGTGTTTCTTTTTACTTGGATTTTCTCTTGAAAGTCTAATGGAGGTCAACGTATTACCACATTCTTATGCTCGTGGACGACGTAGCCATCATGTTATCTGATTCTTTTATCTGTTTTTTTCCCTTCAGAACACTCACATATAGCGGGTTCGTGTTGAAATATTGTAACTTCGAAGAATATTTTAATTATAATTGCATTATTATTTTATAGATCAAATTCCCTTTTGTGAATTGATCATGTCAGGTCTTGTATAAGACCAAATCCCTTTTTGTGGATTGGTTAAACCATATTTATATGGTGGTATTTGTGAAGTCGGCCCCTATGGTTTATATAGTGGTTTTAACCACTCTTGGAAGAAGTCAGCCCTACTAACTGAAGAGACATAATCCTAGCCCCTCCTCATTAGTATTTATAAGTGAGGATGGCGTCTCATTTGGACATTTACTCACTCACACTTCTAGTGCGCATCTTTTGAAGGTAGCTGCAGTTGCAACGAGAGAGAGACACATGCTCAATCTTAGTCTATTCTTGGTGGTTTGGTCTTAAGCCTTGGCATTGTATTGGTAATCTATCATTGAGGAAGTTTTTGTTGGGTTTTCTTGCCCATGAGGGTTTCCTAGGATAAAATGTTGTGTACCTTGTGATTGTGTTTCTTTCAGTGATCATACTTATGATGTTGCTTTGGAAATGCTCTAAAAAATAGAAAATTGAAAACAACCTAATAACTCTAAATTTAACATGGTATTAGAGCTTCATTGAATATAGCACCTTTCACTAGGTATCCAAAAACATCACTGTTGTCGTACAAGGAAATTAGGGATTTTTATTGAAGAGAAATTTCTGACTAAAACCATCTAGAAAAGTGCGCCCTACCCCAGCGCATCATTTGGTAGCTTTAATGCACCTTTTCCGTGATCAGAGTCTCCAGAAAGTCAAACTCTATTTTTGACTGGTATTAGAAAACCAGAACCAGTACCAGAAGTACCAATCCAGATTTGCGCAGATCAAGTTTCAAGAGGTGAAACTTGGAATTTTTGAAAACAGACAACTACAGCCTACTCGCCTCAGCCCAGTGCATCTCCTGGTAAGTTCAGATTCATTTTCTGAGCACTTTTATTTTTTGATAATTTTCCCAGCTCCAGGTCAAGATGTTTGCAAGCATCAAGCTTGTTGACAAGTTAAAAGGTGTGGAAAACTTCCGTGCCTGGAAGTACATAATTGGACTCATTCTTGAAGAGAACGACCTTGCAAAATTCATAAAAGAAAATGTACCAGAACCCGAAGAAGATGAAACCAAAGCGAAGTACAAGAAGGATATGGTTAGGCCAAAATGATCATTGCAGACTCCATTAAAGATCACTTGATCCTTCAAGTGTCTTCTAAGAATACTCCAAAAGAGATGTTTGATGCCCTAACCAAAATGTATGAAGTAAAGAACATCAACCGGAAGAAGAGCTTGATAACCCAACTCAAGAATACAAAGATGCAAAAAGGAGAAATAGTTCAAGACTATTTCTTTAGGGTTATTCATTTCAAAGAACAATTAGAAGCAATTGGAGACAACTTGGATGAAGATGAACTCATCATAGAAACTCTTAACGGTCTTAAAAGACCTTGGGATGCCTTCATTCAAACTATTTGTGCAAGAAAAGAGAAACTCCAATTCGACAGTCAATGGGAAGAATGTGTTCAAGAAGAAGCAAGAGTGGCGAACGGAGAAGCCGTACTATTAAGGGATGAAGATCAAGCCCTAGCTTCTCATGCTAAAGGAGGAAATAAAAGGTCTCATTTCCAAAAGAAGACTCACCTTCATAAAGAATCTCACTCCCCAAAGAGATTCACCCACTTCCATAAAGAATCTCACCCTCCAAAGAGATTCCAAAAATATCATAAGGGCCAAAGAAAAGAAAAAGAGTTCTCTTATCAATGTTATTATTGTGATAAGATGGGACACATTGCTAAGAATTGTCCTGTCAGAAGGGAAGAATACAAGAAGAGAAATAACAAAAGACATCATGCCCATGTAGTTGAAGATGACGAGCCACCCAAGAAAGTGACTAAAGAAGAGATTGAAGACTATGTCTTGTTTTCATCTCTCTCAGTATTTGTGACACCTGGAGAGGATACTTGACTCATAGACAATGGTTCCTATAAGCACATGACAGGTCAGAGAGACATTCTCTCTAGCCTTACAAAAAATGACTTCCCCCAGAAAGTTTCACTTGGAGATGATTATCAGTACCCTATCAAAGGAATGGGGGAATCCACCTACAAACTTGATTCAGGGACTTCGATCAGAATGAAGGATGTACTTTATGTACCAGGTTTGACAAAGAATTTACTTTCTATATTAGCTTTAGATAAGAAAGGTTTCAGGGTTGCATTAATAAATGGTGAATTTCTTATGTGGCCTAAAGGAAAAAACATAGAAGATGCAATTGTTATTGGAACAAAAGAAGGTGGTTTGTATAAGTTAAAAGGTCACTAAGATACAACCTTGACTCACTCCACTGAGAGTCCTTGTGAACTTTGGCATAGAAGACTAGCTCACATGAACTACACAACCTTACCATATGTAAGCAAGGTAGTTACAGGTTTACCAGAATACAAGGTTGATCATGAAGGTGTATGCAAGGGATGTGCACAAGGAAAGAACATAAATAATCATTTCCCAAAGAGAGACAATAAAGCAAAAGGAGTCTTGGAGCTTATCCACTCAGATGTATGTGGTCCAATGCCATCAACCTCTCTAAGTGGATATGTGTACTATGTGTCATTTATTGATGATTACTCTTGTAAGACTTGGGTTTATTTCTTGAAATCAAAATATGAAGTACTTAGAAAGTTCAAGGAATTCAAAGCATTGGTAGAAAACCTCTCTGAAAGAAAAATCAAGATACTCAGGTCAGATAATGGAGGAGAGTACACCTCAAATGAATTTGGAAGCTTTTGCAGAGATGCCGAGATTAAGAGGGAGCTCACCACTCCCTATAATCCTCAACAAAATGGTGTAGCATAAAGGAATAATAGAACAATAATTGAAGCAATGAAGACTATGATCTACAGTCAAGATCTTCCAATGGACTTATGGGCTGAAGCAACAAGAAAAACAATTTATGTCCAAAACAAATTATCCCATAGTGCACTTGGATTCAAAACCCTCAAAGAAATTTTCTCTGGAAAGAAGCATGAAGTAAACCATCTAAAAATATTTGGTTCTCCAGTGTTTGTACACATTTCAAAAGAAAGGAGAACTAAGCTGGATCCTTTAGGAAAGAAGGGAATATTTGTTGGATACTGTGAGGTCTCTAAGGCCTTCAGGATTTAAATACCAGGTTACTATCATATTTAGATCAATAGAGATGTAATCTTTGATGAAGATGCAACACTCAAAATATCAATGAAATGCCAACTTGAAGAAGTATATGAAGAAGAATCTATAGCTACCAGAGTTGTAGAAACTGTGAAGGAAGTTACACTTACCCCTGATGATGAGATTCCAAAAGATCATGATATGATAAAATCTCAAGAACCTCCCCAGATGAAAATATCTCACAATAGAAAGCCAGCTTGGGCAAGAGAACTTATTCAAGATGGAGAGAAGTATGGTGCCGAAGAAGGAACCACGAGACAAAACAATAAACCTAAGCCATTCCCTAGTTATATGGCCTTGATGTGTGATTTCATAGAAAATGAACCTACTTGCTTTGAAGAAGCCATTCAAAAGAAAAAATGGGTGTATGCCATGACGGAAGAATACCAGTCCATTATAAAGAATGATGTATGGGAAATAGTTCCCAGGCCAAAGAACAAAGATGTGGTATCTTCCAAATGGATATACAAGATAAAACATGCTGCAAACAGAAGCATTTAAAAACATAAATCAAGAATTGTAGGTCGTGGCTTTTCTCAAAAGGAAGGTATTGATTATGAATAGATGTTTTCTCTTGTAGCCAGATACACTTCTATTAGAACCATCATAGCTCTTGCAACCAAAATGAAGTGGGAGTTACACCAGATGGATGTGAAAACAACTTTCTTAAATGGTGTTATTGAAGAAGAAATGTATATAGAACAACCACAAGGGTTTGAAGTTGAAGATAAAAAGACTCATGTCTGCAGGTTGAAGAAAGCTCTGTACGGGTTGAAGCAAGCTCCTAGAGCTTCGTATGGAAGAATTGATAGTTTCCTGACGAGCTTGGGCTTTACCAAGAGTAAAGCTAATTCTAACCTATACTTCAAGGTTATGAATGATGAACCAATTATATTACTATTGTATGTGAATGACTTATTCTTATCAAGAGAAGAAAAGCTCGTCGCAGATTGTAAGAAGAAGCTCGCTACAGAATTTGAGATGAAAGACCTAGGCCTGATGAATTATTTCTTAGGTCTTGAAGTTTGGCAGATCCTAGAGAAGATCTTCCTTAACCAAGGGAAGTATGCAGTTGAAATACTGAAAAGATTTGACATGTTGGAATTTAAATCCATGAACACACTCGTGGAAACAAAGTTGAAGCTCCTGGTTGATACTTTGTCAAAATTGGTTGATGCTACACTATATAGACATATTATTGGTTCATTGATGTATCTGACGAATACCAGGCCAGATATATGCCTTGCTGTGAACACCTTGAGTTAGTATCTGGTAGAGCCCAAACATGTTCACATTGCAGCTGCAAAACATGTGATGAGATACCTTAAGGGTACGTTGGATTATGGTCTCTGTTATACTGGAGATCATGACTTCAGACTGTATGGTTATACTGATTCAGATTGGGCTAGAAGTGTTTTTGATAGAAAGAGAACTTCATGATGTTGTTTCAGTCTGGGGTTAGCCATGACTTCATGGCAGAGCATGAAGCGATCCAATATTTCTCTCAGCACGACAGAAGCATAATACATTGCAACATGTTTTGCCAGTTGTGAATCCATATGGCTTCGGAAGTTGTTGACATGTCTATTCGATCTGGAGATGGAAGCCACTGTGATTCTATGTGATAACCAAAGTTGCATAAAGATGACGAAGAACCCAGTGTTCCATGATAAGTCGAAGCACATAGAGATCCAATATCACTACAGTCATGATATGGTGCAGAGGGGAGATGTAAAGCTCCAATATGTTTTGCATAGATGAGCAGGTTGCATATGTGTTGACCAAGCTTCTGTCTCGTGTGAAGTTTGAGTTCTTCCGAGACAAGCTTGGTGTTCTCTGAAAGGACCTCCCTCGAAAGGGGGAGTGATGCTGATAATATTATGGTATCCTGACCAACATTAGGTAGCTCTGTTAGGATTTTATATCCTAGGGGATTGATCATCCCTAGGCAGATCCCGAAGTTCCGGTAAAGACAGTCTGTTAGAGTACCTGTGCATGTATATGCTAGTAGTGGTCAGTAGTGGTAGCTTCGTTAGGATTTTTTATGCATGCAAAATAACATATGATTTCAGAGATTTAATTACAAAGAATTCAAATTGATGGTGTAGCGTTAAATTTTGATATATATATGGTGTAATATGTATGAAAAGTATGATATATATATATGTGTGTGTAAATAGTTAATCATTAATATATATGAATACTTTGTGAATGTTTAATGGTGTCCAAAATGCTTGAATTTTTTTAAATATTTTGTATAATTATAAGAACAACGATATGTTAGGTGGTCAATTCTTTATATATAAAAATGTTTACATGTGTACTACAACTAGTGTGCGTGTCACTGATTGATAAAATTTTGGTTTTCTTGATGGATGATTTTTGTGGCTACCGTGGAAACATTGACATGCTACAATTTCGACTTCTTGTAGGAAGTTTTGGCATCCAATGTAAAGGTGTTAGCAATCTTCCAAGTGAAATCATTCATTACAAAAATAAATAAATTGCAACATCTAATACATACATGTACATATGCATGTTTTATATGGAAATTGCATTACTATACTTTAATGTAGAATATGTTTGATCACTTTTTCCCACCCTCCTTTTTGCGCCTATATCATATTACTAACTAGCCTTATAGACTAATTGTAGGCATATTGCAATTACAATTTATATAGTTTCAAATAAAAGACCAAGCACCGTGAAACATTTGTTGAAACTGTGACAACCAATTTAGGGTAAGGTTGTTCAATCGTTGCCTATTGTTTAGGCTTGTTGAAACAAAATTGCTAAATTAGGTTGGAGAAATTAATGAATTAGTTTCATTGTAATTGTGGGAAACGTTGTTTAAATATGTGTCTCAGAGACATATATTGAGCCGGGCTTCAAGCCCTCTCGAGCGCTGCTAGTTGTAATCTTTTGTTGAACAATAAAGATCTCATTGCCATTGTCCCGTGGATGTTTCCCTCACCCTGAGGGTTTTACCACATAAATCTATGTCTCTCAATGTCTGATTGTTTTCGTTATGATTTCCTATTTGTGTTGCAAATTAATCTCTGTGGGTTTAAGAACCCAACAAGTGGTAAGAGGGTCAGGTCTGGGCATAACTTCCTCATGGGAGTGCCCAGGAACATGTGGAGAGTAGAGTGTCTATAAACTTATTATTTTGTGTGTCCGTAGGGAAGAGAAACCCACCGCTCCTGTCACACACAGTGAGACTGTTTATTGTTGTAAGATCCACGATTGCATATTGATCCGAAAGAGAGTTGTGCCGAGGAGCCCGAGGAAGCGAAGCTTTAGCCCACTTTTCTCTTGTATTATTTCTGAGCATGAAGGAAACCCCTCACCAATTGTAAGAGCTCCACGATCATTGAAACTGCCTGCTCTTTATTTGTTGCAAGGAAGAAGGAGGTCGTTTGCAAAGCACGGGTTCTGTCGTGAACCCAGGTATTGACTACCATCCATATACATCGAAATCTATGTAGGATTCATGTTGTAGCTACATCAAGATTTGTGGAGGTTGTGATTTGAAGTGGTATATGTTGAGCTGCCATTCATCTCTGCGCTTTGGTGATTATTTGAAGCAGGACGCCACCATCCATCGCCGCTGCCATCCATCTGAAGGAGATTCGCTGCCAAAATGGAGTTGATCATGCAATCGATTGGGAGGAATTAGATTCAATGCCATCTGAAGGAGATTCGCTGCCATCACTGGTAGCCAGATTTGCTGCCATCTCTTGAAAATATTCACTCTACCTTATTAACCATTTTATGATATATGCTAGAGGTTGCTGCCATCGTTTGGTCGCTGTGAAGGAGGTTTCTAGTGTGCGCGCGATATGGTAATCGCTGGGTTTATTTGCTGAGTCGTTGGGTTTATGAGCCGCTGCCCGATTTTGTGAAGGAGGGATCATTGCCATTTGCTGAAGGAGGACGCTGTCAGGGCGCTGTCATTTCTCTGAATTCTAGAGAGTATCTCCGCTGGTTATGATCGCTGGTTATTTATGAATCACTGGTTATCTATAAAACACAGACTTGCGGATACAGAGTCACCTTGCACGAAGTATTGATAAATTCTGCCTTGTGTGTGTCGATGTGGATGGGATTCAAGCCCTTCGTTGCTATCGCTAAACCGAGGATCACATCAATTACAAATCCAGATAGCATTTGGCCAGAGTTGAAGGTTGGAGCTTGGGACTGCTATGCTAAATGCCTGTTCATGTGCCAGCATGAAGTGCCATCTCTGTTCAACTTGATAGCTAGACATATGTGGAGATGAAGCTCATAAATTGTTAGCACTGGTGAATAGATTGAGATTTGTTGTGTTGATGTCGTTGCTCTGGGATTGCAGATGCATTTGTCAGTGGAAAGCCATAAGAAGAACTGTTTGTATTTGTTCTTAGTTGCAACGTGTCATCATTAGTCCGTGAATGAAGAATACGAGGATGGGGAAGATGAAGACGATGATGGAGAAGATGAAGATCCTGGAAAAAGCACCAATGGTGTTCTCAAGGATGATGTCTGGTGGTCTGCCAGTCGAGCAGACGCCGTGTGAGTTCTGGCTCGAAAGGTGTGCCTGGGTTGCCACCAGTTTTGCAGCCAGGACGAATCCGGGGTGCCCTGTTCCGAAGGATGTCAAGGGGTGCATAGAAAAGCAGTCAATGTTTGAGACACACTCAGACAATTGGATGGATGAGGTGCTGGCAGGAGAGGAGGTGCTAGAGGCAACCAAGGTGCTAGATCTCTCTATCTGTTGCGATGGATGAAAGCTGCCAGAATGAGATCATGAAGGCAGGCGTAAGAACCAACCATTAGTTCTTATGTTCGACAGTTATCAGAGTCTCCCGGTAAAGGAGAGCCATCATAGAGTAGGTGGAAACTTGTAGAGGAGTCACTGTGTTAATAGGAGATACTCCAACGAATTGCGAGTGGAGGGGTTGTGGGGCTGTGATATGGCAACATCGGGAGGATGGTAATGGTAGTTACCGCATGAATTTTTTTAATGGAGTTGTATTTTTTATTAATTTTCATGTAGTTGGGCATATGGCCTAAGACCTTGTTAGGCATGCACACCCCTGTTATTCAATTGGATTGGTTAAGTCTAGACGTAGACTTAGGTGGTAGGGGGCGGGTTACGGGTCATGTTAGTTTCCCGTGGTTTTTTATGTCCATGTAATCGCATGTAATCAAGTCTGCTTAAAGGCTAGTTGTAACTCCATTATAAATGGGCCTGGAGGTGAGCGATGAATGCTTATTTGGCCGCTTTGGCCAATTTTTTGGTCAAGGGGATGTTCATGTTAAGGTTGAGCTAGGACTCCATTGAAAGTTGCATGGAGGTGAGCTTGTGTCAAGATCCCTTGGCTGGCTTCGTCTGCTTTTGGCGAAGGTCTCGAATACAGAGTTCGAGGTGGAGCACTGAAGGTGCTTAGGATCGCGACAGGAGAGTTGTTGGCAAAGCTCAAGTAATTATTGTATGGTCTCAATCTAGACCAGAAAATTGTACAAGATGTATATTCCTTCATGGTGAGCCAAGAATTACAAGAAGCGAACGTAACCATTGTGTTTATGGTACTCACTATCTTGGTGTTTAGATTGTTGACAATATGCTTGTAGCAAGCAGTAGCATGGTTAATATCAACAGGTTGGCTCAGTTGACTTGGACATTCGAGATGACGGATCTAGGAGCAACAAAACAATCTTGAGCATATAAATTCACAGAGACGGGATTGATGGTAAGCTTTGGGTTATCACAACTTGAGTACATGGTAACGATACTCAGGAAATTCGGTATGAATGATGTGAAACTGGTAAAATATTTTTTGGCTTTCCATTATAAGTTTTCTTCAGGTTTTGTGTCTAAGTGATGAAGAATAAAAGGGTTATATGTCTCATGTATGGTGTGCTAGTAGAAATATTGATTATTGCAATGAAAGGATGAGATATTTCATGTGCAGTTGGTGTTGTCAGTGGTCACATGACAAATCCAGGTGGAGCAGTGAAATGGGTGCTTTGTTTTGGAAGCACTAGTATCACCTATCTTTAGCTTGCAAGAAGGTGATGAATGCGCAATGGCATGGTATGAGGTAAATTGACTGTCAAGGTGGAGATTGTTGAAACCATGGCAACCAATTTAGGGTAAGGTTGTTCAACAGTTGCCTATTGTTTAGGCTTGTTTAAACAAAATTGCTAAATTAGGTTAGAGCAATTAATGAATTAGTTTCATTGTAACTGTAGGAGAAGTTGTTTAAATATGTGTGTCTGAGAGACATATATTGAGTCGGGCTTCAAGCCCTCTCCAGGGCTACTAGTTGTAATCTTTTGTTGAACAATAAAGATCTCATTGCCATTGGCCTGTGGATGTTTCCCTCACCCCGAGGGTTTTACCACGTAAATCTATGTCTCTCCATGTCTGATTTTTTTCGTTATGATTTCCTGTTTGTGTTGCAAATTAATCTCTGTGGGTTCAAGAACCCAACAAAATTATATGGAGTATATTATTGGTCCAAGAAAACGATATAAAATGGATACAAAAATTCCACAGTCTATGATAGAAATTGCTAGTGTGCTAGAAAATTATGGCTTGTTTCGCTTAGAAAACTTTGCATATGTTCAATGAGATTGTTTGTTTAATGCATTAGAGGTGCTACTTCATTTTAGATACACATCAATAGAAATTAGAGAAGGTACAATAAAACACTTTAGGACATACTTGCAAAAAAAAGATACATAGGCAATTACGTCTTATCAACTTGAGTTAAATAGGT
Source organism: Picea engelmannii (assembly GCA_009831015.1). Lineage (NCBI taxonomy): Eukaryota > Viridiplantae > Streptophyta > Pinopsida > Pinales > Pinaceae > Picea > Picea engelmannii. The sequence goes on along the minus strand of ML797982.1, from coordinate 78,527 downwards.
CTTCATTGATAGAAATGCATAATATTAGTGACATAAAAGAATATTTGAATAGGATGTCTAGCTCAACATCAATTGAGATAGCAGTAGACAATAAAGGTCTTTGGGGTGACATTTTTTGTATACATTGGACATCGAATTGACTAAGAATTCCATTAAGAGTTTGGTTGAAAAATCAAATGAAAAACTACTTGCATTTGAATTTGAACTTGTCTACAAACATTTATGACATATTGTTTCATGATGAAAATCCACTTGATGGACATTTTGAGCCACTATTATGCAAAAAAACTATTCACAGTTCTCCTACTCTTCAAGAAAACACAGTAAATGAAGTACATATGGTGAGAGTTCTTTCGAGACACTGTGCCAATTACAAAGTAACACATATAATGTATCTTGTTTGCGACGAATAATGTCACAAATTTTTTGTAATGCAATAATGCAAAATGATGCCTTTGCAATTAGATGTATTTGAAAATATATTATGAAGATATAGTTAAGAAATACCAAAAATTGGCAAGGGTACATGATACAATTAACATTGCCTTTTAAAGAAGGGTATATTGATGGCGAGTTGTTTGTCAATGATTGGTTGGCTAGAATATTAAAGATCAATATACATTTATGGTCTTCTGAAACATGGAAGATCAAAGCTTCGATACTTTCTCCTACAAAAGAAGAAAAAGTGTTTGATATAGTCGAAGTACGAAAAAACGGAACACATATAGTATATGAACCATTGAAAAATGTGAAAATTCCTATGAAGATAGATTCCAAACTATTTCTCACAAGAAATAGAAGTCAACCAAGTGTATCTTTACGCAAAGTGAAAAAACTACCTAGAAGTTAATCTCTGCAACAATAATTACATGATAGAATTGATAAAGACATAAGTGGCCATAGTAATATATTAGCAGAAGGAAAGGGAAAGATTCAAACAAGAAAGTTTACAACTATTGGAAAACAATTGAAAATGGTGGACAAGAAAAGAAAAAAAACAATAAAGAATCAATCACAGTTGCAGAAAGAGAGTTCCATAAGCAAATCACAGACGTGCATATTTTTTATTGTATAATATGCGAGCAAACTTTCTTCCTAAAATATGTTACATCAATTAGACAAGGACACAAAAAAGTCCTTTACAATCATGGGAAAAAGGAAAAAACAAAAAAAATTGTAACATACCATACTACTAGTATTTACATTTGCAAACTTTGCAAGAAAGCATTGGAAAATGATGTAGAAGCTAAGTTTGTTGTGCCAAAAAAAATCGAATGAAAAAAAAGCATAAGAATCTTGAAAAAATTGGATGAGCTAGAAGAAAGATTAATAGCATTGCGGCTACCTTTCTTGCAAATAAGAGAACTTGGACAAAGATATAGAAAACCACAATTAGGACTCACTGGAGGAGTTATCAATGTCCCCACTGAAATTTCCATAATTCAACATGCATTGCTTCACAACATAGATGAGACTGGAACAATTGTAGTAGCAATACATATATAAGAGTCTTAGATTAAAAAATGCTTATTCTATTGGGTGCATCCATGCACACATTGTCATGAAAGCTTTAAAACGATTATGTAAAATGACACTTTACAAATTGGAAAAAGAAAGAATAATTGATAAATGGGAGCAAGTATTCATATAAAACAAAGAAGCATATGAAGATGAAACATATATTGAAAGTGAAGATTTTGGTGAGGAAAACAATGAAGAATCAATAACTAAAACGCTTTTACATGCATTCATTGATACATACAACATCTTCGATCTCCACAACAATCAAATAAACATTTCTTCTAGTGAAGGCTATGTTCCACTAGGAATTTTCCAAGATAAATACTCATAGGAGATGAGCTTCCCCTCACTGTTTTATGGTGAGAAACAACCCGGTGATGTAACTAGAAACTTTTCATATCAAAAAATTGCCAAGTGGGAAGTATTACACAAGGAACATGACTTTGCATATCATACAACAAACCTATTCTATAAAGTAGTACACATTATCCTAAATCAAGTGCTTAGTAGCATATGGATTAGAACAAGAAAATGACAAATGAAAGGAAGAAATCTAAAAGCAAGAGATGTAAAGTGAAATCCGAACTAGGACCGCATTTTAAAATAATATATTGGGTACATGGTGTTGAATTATTGTAACTTCGAAGAATAATCTATTTATATTTGAGTCATTATTGTATAGTTCAAATCCCCTTTTGTGGATTGATCAAGTCAGGTCTTGTATAAGATCAAATCCCCTTTTTTGGATTTGTTAACATGTATTTGTATGGTGGTATTTGTAAAGTCGGCCCCTAGTAATTGTAAAGTAGTTTTAGCCACTTCTAGGAGAAGTCGGCTCCACCAAGTGAAGAGTCACAACCCTAGCGCTACCTCACAACTTTTATTTATATGTGAGGATGGTGTCTCATTTGAACACACTCACCACACTAGCTCTGCAACTATGAATAAGTGCTCAAGTCTTGGATGAGTCGCTGCTGCAACTGGGGGTGACATTAAGGAGGGATCTTGGTCTATGTCTTGGTATTTCTTGGTTAAGTGGTGTGTTACTCTTCCTAGTGAAGGAGTAGAGGAGGATCTTCTGTTCAGTCTTTGGTCTATCAATATTGAGGAAGTTTTTGTTGGGTTTTCTCCCCCATGAGGGTTTCCTAGGATAATTTGTGCGTCTCTATTGTTTTTGTGATTGCGTCTCTTTTAGTGATATTATTTATGCAACTAATGTGCTAAATGATTATAATAATAAAGAATAATCGTAACTGCTAGTTGTATAAGTCAAACTTCAACATGGTATCAGAGTAGGCCTGAAAGAGACCAACTCACAATTTATAATAAGTAGATGGCTTCATTGCACCCTCTCCAAGATTCAATTTTAGTATCGTAGTTGTCGCAAAATTAAGGTTTCTGCATAAACCCTAAGTGTGATGTTTTCCTCGTTTGAGGAGGACGTTGGAGAAAGTAACCACACCTAGGAACTCTCCCTAGGAGGGGGATCAAAATTCCAAAATTTGAATTTTGAGAAATTAGGGTTTCCTCATAAAACCCTAAGTTGCAGTTGCAGTTGCAATACCAGTTGTAGTTGCAGTATCAATTGAAATGCCAACACCATTTGTAGTGAAAGTTTTTGTGAAGTGTTGGGACTGATTTTTATTTGTCCTAGTGCACATTACCCTAGAAAATATCCAGCTAACTTTAAGTTACAAGTTGAAGCACCTTTGAAGTTTTAAAGGTTCGTTATTGCTTGCTGCTGCTACCGGATGGTGCCACTACCTGTCGATACTATCAGATGTATGTACTTACATATGTTCAAACTATATCATTATTCTAAAGGGTATTTGTGGAAGAAATGATCTTTTGTCTAAACAACAATCATAGATCTAGAGGGATCTCAGATCCAACACATTTAGAGGAACTATGCACCCCATGTTTGATTACTTTGATATGCCTCTACTTGTTATGGAATTATTGTAATCTTATGAATATCCAGGTTGCATTTTGATCTGTTGAAGTTATCATACTAACCACTGGTCAAAATTAAAGTCAAAGTATTAGATTGATTAAAGTTGAGATTATAGAGTTTATTCCCTAACTTAGATTTCTGTCAAGATAGCATATTGTCTTAGTACAGAGGACAAGTTGAAGAAAATACTTACCATATTGAGTGAAGGAGGCTTGAAAGAAAAACAACACACTCGTTCTTGAGGACAAGACTCCAGGTTCCAGGTTTGATTGATTAAATTGATAAGATTCAGATTTACACATATCAAGTTTGATAACTGCTAAACAATATAGTTGTGATAACAATCTTTGAAATTTTTTATTATTGAATACTTGGTAGCATGTGAGCACTATTGAGATACATGCTTACTGTATAATTTACTAGATATAACTAACATCTCCTCTAGGAGAAACTTCTTGTTTTGTTTGCAGGTTACCATGCAGGAATGATTGATCACAACACTAGAAGAGTGTTTCTCTCATTCCTTATTATTCTATTTCTTAATTTTTACCCTTGTTTCAGGCATGTCACAAGTGGTAGCTCTAAAGGATCTACTGTGACAATTGTTCTTGCTATTGTTTTATTATTATTATAAAGAGTATTATTCTTGTCTACTGTTTCTCCCTTGTTCTTGTTATGGGAAGGTCACATGTGATAACCCTGAGGAAGCTATAGTGACGGTTGCAGGAGACAACATATTAGATGAGACATGGAGTAGACTATCCAAGTTGTATACATGACTGTATACATCCATGTACCAAAGAAGATGATGAAGATACTTTTGAGATACATAGTATCTCATATGGATATTGATTGTAAGGAGCAGAAGGCTCCAAAGATGTCTGGACATTAGAATATAACTCATAGTAGACTTGGTCAATGGATAATGAAGCCACCTTGACAGGAAGCCGAATCCGTTTGATGTCCGACTCAACTTTTCATATTGAGACTTGGTATTCAACACCAAGTATATCCTGCAGAGACTCTGAAGTTTTTATAGACTCAAAGGGAGTCAATCCTTAAAGAGAGCATGGAGACTCAGAGTGAGCCTGATCTTAGAGAGGATAAGATGAGTAAAGATACGTCTTCCAGGACTGACATACATATGCCATGAGTTGAGAAGAATAGATCATAGCTTCATAGAATTCTAGTAGGAGACGTGAAATATCATGAAAATATTCCCTTGTTTCAGTAACAAAGGAGGAATCCAGTCAGAAGGAATGGGATATGGATTTTACCTTGAGTCTAGAAAGGAAGTTAGTGGTGAATTCCAAGATTGATCTAACATATCAAGTATGTTGCATATAACAATATAGAGATATGAAAAACCTTATTTGTGTCCAGAGGATTCTCCCATCAAGAGGGAGAAGACTATGATGAGACATTTGCTCTAGAAATCGAAGAAATAGTTCCAGTGCTTGTGAAGACAGTCAGAACAACCATGATTATGATATAGTATGATATTCATAGGGATCAGTCCAGTGCTAGTTGATGCAGTACATGAGTTGGGCCATGGAGACATGACTACAATAGAAGATTGAGTTACCTCCAGAGAAAGATGATAAGCTACCCTCAATGTCAGTTATTGAGCCACTCTTAGTTTTAGAAGAAGCTTTTGACATGATAGAGTAGATAAGTTACTCTCAGAGTTCAACAACCATAGTGGGAATGGCAGTAATTCTTAGCTTCAGAGTAGCCGCAGGTGCAGAGTCCCAGTCCTAGAGGAACAATTGCAAAGAGACTAAAGGACATACTCTCAGGAAGTGAGACAAATAATGCTTTGTAGAAAGCACATAGAACCAACACACGATTATGCAGATTGAGTTGTAGCTGAGAAAGTGTACCAGGTTGGTACAATGTGATGTGAAAATTTGGTTTCGAAATACAGGACATGAAGACTCATGTATGTAAGTTGAAGAAGGATCTGTATGGTCTGAAGCAAGCTCCAAGAGCTTGGTATGGCAGGATTGATAGTTTTGTGACGAGCTTAGGCTTTACCAAGAGTAAAGACGATTCTAATATTTACTTCAAGGTTATGAATGATGAGCCAATTGTATTGCTACTATATGTGGATGAATTATTCTTGATAGGAGAAGAAAAACTCATCACAGATTGCAAAAGGAAGTCCATTGAAAAATTGAGATGAAATACCTAGGTTCGATGCATTATTTCTTAGGTCTTGAAGTTTGGCAGAGCCCAAAGAAGATATTCCTTAACCAAGGGAAGTATGTAGTTGAAACACTGAAGAAGTTTGACATGTTGTAATGTAAAGCCATGGCCACACCCATGGAGACGAATTCAAAGCTCTTGGTTGATATTTCGTTAGAGTTAGTTGATGTTGCATTATACAAACAAATTATTGGTTTGTTGATGTATCTAACGAATACCAGGCCAAATATATGCTTTGCTATGAACACCTTGAGTCAGTATTTGATGGAGTCGAGACGTGTTCACCTTGTAGCTGCAAATCATGTGATGAGATACCTTAAGGATATGTTGGATTATGGTCTCTGTTATACTGGAGATTGTGACTTCATATTGTATGGCTATACTGATTCAGATTTGGATGGAAATGCTTCAGACAGAAAAATCACTCCAGGATGTTGTTTCGGTTTGGGGTCAGCATGACTTCATGGAAAAGCAGGAAGCAATCCAATATTACTCTCAGTACAACAAAAGCAGAGTACATTGCATCATGCTTCGCCAATTGTGAAGCCATATGGCTTCAGAAGTTGTTGAAAGGTCTCTTCGATCTGGAGATGGAAGCTACCATGATTCTATGTGATAACCAAATTTGCATAAAGATGACAGAGAACCCAATGTTCCATGATAAGACGAAACACATAGAGATCCGATATCACTACATTCGTGACATGATGCAAAAGGGAGTTGTAAAGCTCCAATATGTTGGCACATAAAAGTAGATTGCAGATGTGTTGACTTAGCCTTTGTCTCGTGTGAATTTTGAGTACTTCCGAGACAAGCTTAGTGTAGTCTGAAAGGACCTCCCTCAAAAGGGGGAGTGATGCTTATGATATGATGGTATCTTGACCAACAACGATTAGCTCAGTTAGGATTTTATATTCTAGGGGACTGATCATACTGGGCAGATCCCGAAGGTCCGGTAAGGATGGTCTGTCAGAGTACCTGTGCATGTATATGCCAACTGTGGTCAGTAGTGGTAGCTCAGTTTAGATTTTATATCCTAGGGAATCTTATGATTCCTGGGTAGATCCTGAAGGTCCGATAAGGACGGTCTGTCAGAGTACCACGTGGTAGCTTGTTAGGATTTTATATCCTATGGAATCTTATGATTCCTGGGAAGATCTTGAAGGTTCGGTAAGGACAGTTTGTCATAGTACCACATATGTTGTTGTTGATGCACCTGCCTCATTCTGTTTCCATTGATGTTGTTGTTCCAGCTTCATGTTGTTGATGATGTTGTTGTTCCAACTTTGTGCTGTTGATGTTGATGTTCCAACTTCATGTTGTCGATGATGTTGATGTTCTAGCTTCATGCTATTGATGATGATGATGTTACCCCAACTCTGTGCTGCAGATGATGATGATATTCAGTTTCTACTGATGTTGATGATGAGAAAAAATTTCGATGACCTATAGATATGACCGACAATGTTCCCGGTGCTAATGATGATGTCCTCTCCTCTTGATGATGTATTGAGTCCATTCAGTTTGTTATTAATGTTGTATGTATAATTTTCTTCTTTTTAAGGGGGAGTGTTGAATTATTGTAACTTCAAAGAATATTCTACTTATATTTGAGTCATTATTGTATAGATCAAATCCCCTTTTGTGGATTGGTCAACATGTACTTCTATGGTGGTATTTGTAAAGTTGGCCCCTAGTAATTGTAAAGTGGTTTTAGCCACTTCTAGAAGAAGTCAGCTCCACCAAGTGAAGAGTCACAAACTTAGCGCCACCTCAGAACTTGTATTTATATGTGAGGATGGTGTCTCATTTGAACACACTCACCACACTAGCTCTGCAACTATGAAGAAGTGCACAAGTCTTGGAGGAGTAGTTGCTGCAACTGGGGTGACGTCAATGAGATATCTTGGTCTATGTCTTAGTTTTTCTTATTTAAGTGGTGCACTACTCTTCCTAGTGAAGGAGTAGAGGAGGATCTTCTGTTCGGTCTTTGGTCTATTTATATTGAGGAAGTTTTTGCTGCGTTTTCTCCCCCATGAGGGTTTCCCAAGATAATCTGTGTCTCTATTGTTTCTGTGATTGACTCTCTTTCAATGATCTTATTTATGCAGCTAATGTGCTAAATGATTATAATAATAAAGAAGAACTGTAACTGCTAACTGTATAAGTAAAAATTCAACACATGGATCTACAAAAAAATTGTACATCACCAAACTATCAACGACATACACACAAAAAAATATATTCAATGATATGACAACTAGGACCACAAACCTTTTTCATCTTTTTCAATAGTGCATAAAATCGCTAGGAACCAATGGTTAATAGACTAAAACAAATAAAAGACCGAATAAAAAAAACTAAACATGGACTAGAAAATAATCAAATTGATTTGTTGATTAGGAACGATCATGTAACTTGTTCTTGTTACTATAGAAATATGGTATATGTGATTTGAAATTTAATAAGTCATGACATTAAGAACTACAAAAATATTGAAGACTTCTTTTTCGTTACTGAGTTTCAAAACAGAGGAAGTGAACATGACCATGGATTGTTATGGATAAAAAATGCACCATTCTATGTGAAAAATACAGACACAGAACTTGATACCTTTGTCGATAAATACTTTTCATGTGATTCAAAAGAAATTGGAGACAAGTTGAAGATGTTGCAACATCATCGTCATACAAAAAGTTGTAGGAAAAAAAAATGTGCATTGTAGATTCAATTTTCCACAGCCCCTAATGAAGACAACGAGAATACTAAAACCTCTAGAATATGACAATGACAAAACAAAACAAAATTCAAAATTAATATTTGAAACAATAAGAGATTCTAAATATGATGGCACATATACATTTGATAGCTTCTTAGATGATTTATGTTTAACACATTATGAATACATCCATGCAATTCAATGTATCTTAAATTAGACCACTGTCTTATTACAAAGAAGGCCATCAGAGATATGGATGAATCGTTTTGCACGACATATTCCAAAAATACGAAATCCAAATACATATTCTCAATTCATAGTCAATTCATATGTGACAACATATTGTAGCTCTTACATGACAAAACTTGACAAAACAATGACATCAACATTTAAACGCATACGAGAAGAACGTGAAAAATCAAATGTCGATATTATGAAAAAAAATAGTAGACTTGGAAAGACTTTAGTAAACATGCAACAAATGTCTGCACAACAAGATGTCACATTATTCTACCTCTACTAGTAAACAATAGTTCAATAAAGTGTATATTCATAAACACGTCACTGATAGAGCAATGCACATTTATCTTTTAAAAAAATAAAATATTTGCAATGTGAGCTAGATGATTCTGAAGACACAATGTGTTATTCAATAATTGATTACTACATATGTCATCCTGAAGGTATCGATGACATATGTTTAGCAAAATTTGCATCAAATTATACAAAAAAGGTAAGAAACATCGAAATAGTGACAATTCATATGTTATTAGGTATGTGAAATACAACAAGCATAAAGATATTGAGAATTACTATCGAGAAAAAAATGATACTATATGTTCCATATCGAGTAAGCGAAAAGATTTTCAAGAAAATATACTCTACATGGGAGCATGCTTACAATTCGCTAATAGAGACCATAAATAAAAATGAACGAAAGTTTATGCATGAAACAAATTTGACATGGGGTGACCTCGAACATGCAACAAAAGAAATTGAAAATAAAGAAGAACAACTGTTCAACATAAACATCACTTATAACGAAGAAAAACTTCCGAAACATTTGTATTCAAATGTGGCTAGCAACTATGAGCAATATGATTTTGAAAATTATTTACAACTTTTCCATAGCACAAGAAATATAAGAATAGAGTCCAATCGACCTTATCACATTGTAAATCAACCACAATATTAGATAATTTAGAATTCTTTAATATTAGGAGACAATTGAACCAAGAACAAGCTAGAATCATGAAGGACATATTAACAAATAAAAAGAGTGAACCAAACAAATCGGTGCATTTGTTTCTAATGGGTGGTGCAAGAACTGACAAGACATTCACCGCCAAAGCACTATTCCAATCGTTGGTTCGTTTCTACAATGTAGAAATATACTATAATCCACTACAATTGAAATGACTCATAATTGCATATACATGAAAGGAAACGTTCAATGTAGGGGGTGTCACATTGCACTATGCATTGTATATGCCCTTTAACAAATCAGAGTACTTTCCATTGAATAGTGAAAAATTGGATACACTAACAAAACATTTTGAACAACTTCGTGTATTATTGATTGAAAAAACAACTTTGAAAGGAACAACATTCTTATATGAAGTTGACAAACATCTACGACAAATAAAACACACACCAACATCCTAATTTGGTAATGTTGACTTAATATTTTATGGAGATCTGTACCAAGCACAACCCATAATTGATTGAATTATCTTTGAAGAACCAATTATTATCAATAAGCACAAAATTCCAAAAACATTTTCACGATATGAGGTCAAGTGACGTCAATTGAAAAGCATAATGCGTAAAAAATACATAGATTTCATTAGAATCTTGAACAAAACGAGACTTAACGAACAATCAAACCATGACATTGATACATAAATGCTCATTTCCATAGAACACCACCCTTAGATCCGTTATTTCAATATATATTTTTTAGGAACAAATATGTGAAGAAACATAACGACCATACACTCTCAATAGTCAATGAAGAATTAGTATTACTCGATGCTATTGATAAATGTGAAATCTATCAAGACACAATGGTAACTTATGATCAAGAAATAGAATTACCAACAATAATACTACTAAAAAAAATATGTTAGTTGAACTATATGTAGGGAATTACAACATAGAATACAGAATGGTTAATGGCGCTGATGGAATATTCAAAGAAGATATAGATGTTGTTTAGACAGAATTTGTAGATACAGGAATTAGAAAATCCAAAAATAAAATAAAATTTCTCAACTATATCAACAAGGCATTCAACAAGCATGGACACCAATACTACAAATTGCAAAACCAAATGCAACTCCTAAAAACATATCATAGATAACCATTCAGAAACAATTTCCAATACAATTAACATGTGCTAGAACAATACATAGAACCCAAGGGATTACTCTAAATGGACTTGCATTTGATCAAACATAAGTAATAAGGCACAAACTTGTCTATACATCATTGACAAGAGTAAAAGCAATTGATTCATTGTACCTACTCAATCCATTATCTCAAAAGAACTTTCATGTGGAAAAAAAAGTGCTAAATGAATCGAATCATCTAATAACAAATGCATCATGGATAGTAGAAGAGATTGAAAGACCAAATCTGTCTATAAACAACTTCTCAATCTCTACACTAAACACACATAGCCCATGGAAGCATATTGGAGATGTAGTACAAGATAAAGATTTGATAGAAAATATGGTTGTTTTCTTTCAAGAAACTCACTATCCACCAATTGTTAATGAATTAAGAAAATTCAATATCAATATAGCACATTTTGTGCATGGAGTCCTCACTTGCATAGAAAAACCTATAGAAATAAAAACAACAAAAAACTATTCCAATCATAAAGTTGAACTGATTGCATCGAATATACATGCTCAAAAATCAATTTTCATATTCAATATCTATGTTGCACCTTTTACATCTATCTAAGCAATAGTTGACACAATATCAATAGCAAAAATCAGAATGGTGCAACGTACTTATGTGTTTGTAGTAATTGGTGATGTCAACATTGAAGGCAATGGTTTTAGCAGAAAAGTGACCTCCTACATGAATGACAGAATTTGAAGAGCCATGAGTTTCTTGCAACAGTTTCTGTGCGTCTTCATTATTTACACAATGAAGAAACACACCATCAACAGACCTTCGAAACACAAATGGATTAATTAAATGAAAAATAATCGACCAAGAACCATAGTAAACCGGTTGGTCCGCCCCCTTTCACGAAGTCGTTGGTGCCCATAGAGGTCGAGGGTTCGAAACCCCCGAAAGCCATAACAAATTTTTAAACTAGAAAATATTGGAGAAATCCAGAGTGCCACGTGGCTCCCTTTGATTTGGCCACATGTCACCCTCTGATTGGGCAGTACCACATAGTCAACATGCATTGTCAGTTGCCATGTCACCGTCGTACAACCCAGTCACCTGCCACATCACTTGTCGTACAACCACATGTCATGCCATGTCATCATCCATACTGCACAGTCACCCTACCACGTCAGCATCCATACATCCCAACTGTCATCCATACTACCACGTGTCATCCTGCCATTGAGACACGTCATGTACGGATTTCCACGTGTCATCCATATAGTGCCACATGTCAAATCCGTACAGGTGCCAACTCAGCCGAAAAATACCAAATTTGAGGGACATGTGTCACCTCCTGGTGATGCCACATCAACATGATGACATCATGCTAACGTCAACAATACAACCTGTTGACTTTGACTAGTTGACTTTTTGCATGTTTAGGAAATCGATCAGAACGCGATAACTTTCGCATACAACGTCCATTTGTGAAAAAAAATATATGGTCGAAATCAGTGCGACGAGATAGACGCAATGGCATTGGTTTCATATAATTCTGAGAACTCTGAGTTATAGGCCTTCCTGGATCCATTTTGGATCAAATACCATGTGAGTCTTGCCCATGCCATGTGAGATGGATGGATTTTTTTGAGACCACTACATGAAGAACATCTTAGTTAATACCTCTCTAGCTAAGAGGGAGTGTTGATGTTTTGGTAGTTGCGAGAGGTATTAACCTCCACGTGTAACCTATGACTTAGAATAGAATATTCTGAAAGCAAGTGAACAATTAAACAGATGCATGGAAACCCTAGAAGATAAGTCAGCGTAGCAAAATAAATAATATTAGAATATTGTCTTCCAGAAATACAAGTCAGATCCACAGGAAAAAGATAAACAAAAAATATATTTACCAAAAAGTCAGGTCGACCCAGCTAGAAAAGTCACTGGACAAATTAATATAAATATAGGATGTTTTAGCTCATTTGTACACCGCACAAGTCTTGTGGAGAGTTGTAGTTGCATTTTCAAGGAGGAATACGGGTGCATGGTCATCTCTTGGTATTTGTCTCTCTCTTGGTGATTTTCTTAGTGATATTCTTGGTGATATTCTTGCTAAGTATGGCGCAAGTTTGAGATAGAGAGAGAGTAGTGAAAATGTAGTTGTTGCAGTTGTGTATGGTACTTTTTATGTGGATATGGAGACTCTCTCTCTTGTGTGCTACCCTTGGAGAAGGAGCGCTCTACTTGTCTTGAGTTGTTGTTGCAGTTCGCAACTAGGGTTTATCTGTTGGTTCTGGAGTAGGCTTGCCATAATTATCTAAGTAAAGGTTAGTGTGCTAGGGGGTGGCATATTTGAATGCCCATGGTTGGGTGACAATGATGTGACATTGTCTATGGTTAAACGAGCATACCACAATTTCAACACTAAAGAAATCTTTTAGGCATCCAGAGCCATGAAAAATGCCTTAAAGCACCACACATGACCTATGGAGGGTATCATTGGCCTCTATGAAAGGATGTTAGTGCCCTCACAAGGTTTTGAGCATTAGTTATGGATCTCAAGGCCTTAACATGGTCGAGGGGGGGGACCTAAGCCTTAGATGAAGTACAAAGCTTCCAAGCATTCAAGGCCAAACACGACGTTTCAAACCACCACACCCAACCTCTCAAGGTTTTAGGAAACTTTTAGGGCTCAAGGTTCATGAATGGCACCTAAAACAACCATAGATGACCTATCAAAGGGATATTTCACCTTCAAGTGGGGACATGGACATCATTAGGAGATTTTGTGCATTGGGTATAGTTCTTGGGTATTTGGACATGATTGAGAGAGGAAACCCATGCCTTGGAACATGGTCTTCACTTAGTGAATGTGTGACATAGAGCCTTCGTTCGTGTGATATTAAAGAATACCTGTAATTTCACTAGATATTGATAAATCCCTCCCACAATCTTTTTATTGAACTCCCATCCCAATACATATTTCCAATAAAAGAAACCACTATTTTTACTAGATACCCCTTTTTATACCCTCTAATACCTATAAACCCCCTGAGACCTTGCATCCCCCCCCAATACCTACAATATATTGTATTTATTTTTCATAATTTAAAAAACCCCTTTATGAATGAACGTGATAAGATATTGGTCAACAAGGTGAAGCCCTCATGGGCCTTAGGTTCTAAAATAAGCTTCTAGGAATATAGGGTCAACAATGACATGTTGAATCACCATAAATGATCTTTCCAAGGTATCCTCGGTCTTCAAATGGAGATAGTTAGGATTATGAGTTTTTGAACTTTAAGTATGAATCTTTGGACTCTAGATCTAGTCAGGGGATAAAACCTAAGAGTTAGGACCTAAAGGAAGCTTCTAGGATTATGGGGCCAAGAATGACACTTTGAACCACTGGAAATGACCTCTTGAGGGCATCCTTTGCCTCTAACTAGGTATATAGGTACCATTAGCAATTTTTAGCACTAGGTATGGGTCTTGAGGCCCTGGACATGGTTAGGGGAGGAAACATGAACCTTAGGCCCTAAAGTAAGCTTCTATCCATACAGAGATAATAAGGATGCCTTGCAAAACCACACATGGCCCCCTGAGGGTATCCTTTCCCATGGTTGGGGATGTCAGTGCCACCTGGTGGTTTTGAGCAGTAGGTATGTGTCCCAGGGTCCTAGAAATGATACACACACAATTTAGTATGCTCTTTGGTCAGTTCACAAGGATGTAACAAGAACACTCACATGCTCCTGCTTAGGAATGCACACACATTCTACATGTGTTCTTTCTTAGGAATGCACACACATTCTAAAACACGTGCATGCTCTTGCTCAAGAACACGTGCACATTCTTAAAAAATCCAAGTTGGCAAGTGTGTGTCGAAAATTGGTGCGCACCAAGGCTCTAAGATTAAGAACACATGCACATTTCTAAGAGCCTACACACGTTCTCGCATGTATGCATTCCTTCGAACTCCATTGCCACTTTTTCGACCATCAACTTTGTACAAATACCCATTTCCTTTATTTAATATATATCAAATATTTATAATTATAATTTGCTTACTTTTATTAAATATATATATATTAATTAACATTATTTTTAAAAACATATGAAACACAAGTTAAAATAAAAACCACATTTTTTGTATTGGAGTAAGTGATATATAACGGAACACAAAAGGTATTGTTGAATGTCAAATCCTAAGTAAAAAACAAAGAAAATGATGGAATTATTGCGAACTCTAATGCTCAAATTATCCATGAGTAACATGGAAAATATATTTATTGTTATTCCTACTTTCTTTTTATTCTTTCTTGGTTATTTCTTTTCATAAAAATAAGTTTGACTGTTATTAGTCCCTATCGAAGGCATAGAGGGACTATAGCGATTGATAATTCGTTGACTTGATATTAGTTTGTGGTTTGACTACAATTTTTTTCATACTTTCTAATGTTCAAACTACAAAAGTAAAAGCAATATTTTTTATATAATAAAAAACCCATATATGTCTTGATCTGATTGGATGATAGATTTGAGGTCTTATTGCCAGCTTCGCTATTCCTAATGAATTATATGTTTCCATATCCAAAGTTTTATCATGTATGGTGCTTTTCTTAATTTGTACTATTCGTATTGAAATGTTTAGATATCCAAAGTTTGTACTAATAGATTTGAGGTCGTATTGCACATGGATAGTCAGTTTTCATATTACTTTGTCGTCTCAGTCAAATTTTTTTTTTAGCATAGTCCCATTGTTCGAACAATTGTTGTTGTTGTTGTTGTTATTATTATTATTTATTATTATTACTATGTGTGATTTTTCTTTATTGTTGCATACTTCGAGAGTCTTTGTCATTGTTGCATACGTAAACAAGCCTGCCACACAACATTCTTTCTTAAATGTTTTCACAGGGCGACGCTCTTTGACGGTTCTGACAATCTTAAGTGTTTATCTAACATGTCTCGCAGCCTTAAAAGTTTATTGTACAGATGTGTTGCAATACCGTTTCGTTCCATTTTTTTGATGGTGTTGTTTGCAGTGAAATTGTGCAATATTGTTCTTCACCGACATCACTAGTTTAGTGGTTGATGCTTGTTCATTGATTCGTTCCATGCCGCTTGTTGTTGTTTGATTCAACTTTGCAAATTTGAGGTCCTGCAGTTGCAGTTGGACCTCTTCGTGGTTGTTCATTGGTTTGTTGTTCTTCAACTTTTCAAGTTGTTGGAAATGTTGTTGTGGTTTGCAAGTTTTGGGGCTGCGCTCTTGTCATCCCTCGTTGACAGGTAAGTTTTTGTGCCATCGTTTTGTTGCTATTCCTTTTTTCTTTCTTGGTGTTTTGCACCTTGCAAGAAAGTTTTTTCAAGGGTAGGAGTCCTTGCCTCAAAATTATGTTGCAGAACATCTTTCTGTGTGGTCTTATTTTCTGTTCATGGAGACCATGTGTTTTCATATGCCAACTTCCATCTCTTGGATATTGTTCCATACCTACTTCCTAAATTGCAATGCAAAGGGGTTTAGAAAACGAATTCGGAGCTGTCACAAGGGGGAACCATTCATCAAGGTGTAGTGACAGGGAATACTTTTATTCTGTGGGTCAAAAACTCCGTCCACCTATTGCCTTTGTCCTGTCCTTTCTAGTTTGTAGAACAAATTCTGCCTCTGAGAAGCTTGTAGGATGCACACCATGAATAGGTTCAAAATCGGTCTTTGTGCTCAACAAATTTATAGTCTTATTTATTTGCGTTGTTTCTTCTGTTTGGTTCATTGTTCAGTGTAGGTTTGTTTTATTGTCATCTGCTGTGGCGACTAGGGGGGATTGAATTTGACAAGAATAAGGTTGAAGTATACATACAGGGATTGGTACGCAGTTCCGCGCTTGTAGTTTTCTATTTGTCTTTTTTTTTGTTTTCGTTTTTTTTTCCCCTTTTCTCTATTTTCATATAAACTGAAAATAGCTAAGAAACAACTTGAAAATCACAGTTTAAGAGATGAAACAAGTAATAGATGTTGATTCGTATGAAATAGATACATAATCTATTATACATGACAACATCGGTGAGGTGTTTCATAGCAATGGGATTTTTAGATTGGATGCATTCTCGTATACTATAGGAGATTGCCTTTTCGATGCATTTCAGGTTCTACTGCATTTTCATTATTCCTCGACCGACCTGTGCAATTGATTCATAGATTATTTCTTGGGTTGTTTAAAAAATGGCGACGTTGAGGCATTTGAGTCATATGAATACGAATTGGTATCTGATTTTCTTCGGTAGTTACATGGAATACATGATGTCACTACATATTTTTCAAAGATGTGGTTGTCTGCATCTCCAATTTTGCCTGCACATGAGAGGGGACTCTGGGGAGATACATTATGTATATGGTGGTTGTCTAAGTGGCTCAATATATCAATTGGAATATGGTCATTGACAAGAAAAACAAGATATCTACTATTCAACAAAACTGCATCTAGCAATCCATATTGCATCTTATTCCATGATTCCAATCCTGTCAGTGGTCATTATGAACCACTATTGTATAGAAAATTTTCCATATGCAATATTGGAGAACCTCATATTTACTTGTCCCTCATTTTCAAAGACCTTGAATCGCAGTGGAAACAGATTGTGCATCACATAGACTGTCATGGTTTGTAGATAGAAACAACTGTTGTATCTAGATGTGGAGATAGTCTGTTCAATGCAATTTGTTGTTTGGTAGAAGCAGAGTTCGATGTGCAGTCATTGCGGCTTTACACTGTATAATCCTTTTTCAAGGCAATTATAGGTGGCATCCAACAGGCTTTTAGCTGCTTGCATCAACAACTTTCGCCATATCTCCTAGCAAATATGCCGACAATTGGAAGTTGGAAAGAATACCTTGTAAACATGGCCCGACCATATGAAAAAGGAAATGTGGAGGGTGGCAGATTTTGTTTGCAATGGTTATCTATCATATTCAGAGTAAATATCCAGGTTTGGTCGGCCCTGCCAGATGGCACTGTCCATTCCTGATCTATTGATTCAAATTACGATCAAACAATTGACATCCTCTCGTTGAAAACAGATACGACACATATCCATTATCAACCTTTGTTGGGACATGCCACTGGTTCAGGGTCCACTGTCCATGCCACCCAAACCACATCAAATCTGCATACGCGTGGCATGCTTTTTAATGAGAATGAAACTCATCCCAGTTGCGATAAGGCCATATGGGGCTTAAAAGAAAATGTAGACTAAGTTATCACAACTTGAAAAAGGTCATGCATGAAATTCGTCCCAGTTGTGATGAGGCCATGCAGGGCTTAAATAAAAAACATAGGGTAAGTTATCACAACTTGAAAAAGTTCATACGTGAGAGAAAAAAAAACATTGGTAGTATAGGAAGTACTGTCTGTCCAGGGTCCAGTGTCAATGTCAGCCAAACCACATCGAATGTGCATAAGCATTGCATTCTATTTAATCAGAGTGAAATTCATCCTAGTTGCCATGAGGTCATCTTGGCCTTGAACAAGAAACGTAGAATAAGTTATCACAACTTGAAAAAGGTCATATGCAAGAGAAAAAAAATACATTGCTACGCTTCCTACTAGAGAGAAACTGACATATCACAATCTAAAAAAAATTGTTCATGCACAACACAATAGAAACATGTACGGTCTCATATCCCACAATGGTCATGCAATTGTCCGAGAGGAAAAAATCACATTTCGTGGGATAGAAGCAACACCGTGTGGTACTACCAATGAAAACCAACAGAAAGATGCAAGACAGAACTACATGAAACAAATCAAAGACACTCCTTCCATTGCATCTGCAATTTGTGATCAATTGAATTTCACAAAAAACAGTAAGCCTTTCACACCTGATTTGGAAGCAGAATACCTTCGCTTGACAGTACATGATAAAACATTTTCCAGCGACAAAATTTGTCTTCCATGCAAACGGTCGCTTGAAAATGGAAAAATACCACAATTTTCAACCCCTGACCAAATAATATGTAATACACCACTACCAGATGTAAGTGCACTTATGGAACTTGAAGAGAGACTTATGTCTCTGCGAATTGCATTTGCACAAATCAAGCCCTGGGGATATAAACGACCCCAGATGGGCTTAACGGGATCGATTATTAATGTGCATGTTCAACTAGATATTGTGCAAAAAGCCTTGCCACAATTCATTAGCGATACAATGAAAATTGTTGTGGTTCTCAAAAGACGCTTGCAATACAAAAATGTGTATCAGACAGGCAAAGAGTGTGTGCATGTTGTTATGAAAGCATTAAAAGAATTATGTTCCAGGGCCCTGTACAAAGCACAAAACATTTGTATAAATGAGACCTGGAACAATATTCTTGGAGAAGAGGATGACAACTCTGCACAGACTCTCGAAACTGCTAGTGAATTTGATACAAGTGATGAATCGGATAATGAAACACCTACTGAGACATTGATGCATGGATTCACTAATTCACAGTGCATTCATGACTTGCAAGACAAGATTGTCGAAATTGCACCTACTGAGGGGCAATGCCCACTTGGAATATTCAAGGAAAAATTCACTGAGGAAATGAACTTCCCAACACTCTTCTATGGAGATCCACGTCCCACTGACATTACAAAATGATTCAGTTACCATAAAATAGTTCGATGGGAGCTGCTACATTCAAGCGGTGACTTCTCCTATCACATAACAAATTTGTTTTTCAAAACAATGCGCATAATAATAGAGCAAGTGTTTTCTCGCATGTGGGTCCGAATAAGAAAAGGCCAGTTTCAAGGAAGAAAGTTGTTGGCCAAGGATGTCAAGTACAAAGTAAACCTAAAAAAAATCATAAAATATGATATTGGATACATAGATTTAAAAAACATTCGCATCTCTCCTAACTATTTGCAACAAAACAAGAAAACTATTTTTGCAATGATCTGACAATTGGGCCCGCCAACATTTTTCATCACATTTACAAGTGCAGAGCATTGTTCGGATCCATTGGTGGCTGCGGTATCTGACTTGCATAGAAACATGAAACATAAAAAACAAACCAATACAATGGAAAATAATGACATTGACTACCTCATAAGAAAAGACCCAGTAACATGTACTCGTTACTATAGACATAGAATAAATGCTTTGCGACAATTGATATGCCATGATGAAACATTTTTCGGAAAAATATCAGACTACTTTTTTGTGACTGAATTCCAGAATATGGGGAATGAACATGACCACGCATTGTTGTGGATAGATGGTGCACCAGTCTGTGGCGCTGACAACAATTCAAAGATCGAGCAGTTTGTGGACAAATAAGTAACATGCAACACAGATCAATTGGATCCAGAACTTGCCAAAGTTCATAGACATTATCATACAAAAATTTGTAGAAAACGAAAAAACTCGCATTGCAGATACAACTTCCCCGTGCCGTCAATGAGAGAAACAAGAATCATAGAGCCACTTAGTTTAGAGGACAATGTCGTCGTTGAGAAATCTAAATCGTTGTTCACATTTCTAAAACAAGGAGAGTTTGACGAGTTGATGAGCTTCGATGACTTCTTGACATAGCTAAATCTATCAGAAGATGAGTACATCCAAGCCATACAATGTATGCTTAAAAACCAACAGTTTTCCTTAAACGAAAATTTTCCCATATATGGAACAAAAGTTTCTCCAAGGACATGCCAGTTATGTGGAATGCAAATACAGATGCGCAGTACATTCTCAATGCATATGCTACAACATCGTATTGTACCTCGTATATGACAAAGGTTGACAAATCTATGACAAGTGAATTCAGAATAATACGCAAAGACCATGAAAGAAGTCATATTGATGCCATACAAATGATACGTATGCTTGGCAATACATTGCTTAATATTCAACAAATTTATGGTCAACAAGCAGTCCACATTGCACTTTCCCTGCCCTTGAATTGTAGTTCAAGAAAATGTGTCTTCATAAACACATCTCCACTTGAGAAACACACATTTGTTCTTAAACCACCATGTTTGCTAGAACAAGATCCTGACAATTCAGAAGACGTACTATGTCACTCTATTATTGATTATTACTTCCAGCGTCCATCTCCTATTAAGCATATCTGCTTAGCAAAATTCATATCGCATTACAAAAAAAATGGTGTGCCCATATCAAAAAGAAAAAAACCCTTTGGGATACGGTTTTTCAAATACAATAAACATTTTGACTATGAAAACTATTGTAGAGAAAAACTATTGTTATACGTTATGTTCAATGAAAATGAAGAGACATTAAAACATAACTTCCCTACATGGGAAGTTGCGTATGTTGCCTCTGAGACTATAGTGCAACTCAATGAAACTAGATTTACTTACAATGTTAATCCAACATGGGGTGATCTAGAAATTGCAGTTAATGAACTAGAAAACCCTGACAATCTTGATGAGACATTCACAAACCGAAAAACAACCAGAACTCCCTGCGAGCCCTATGACTTGCAAGCAGGTTTTCCTCGTCCTCGAGAAGGTGGCATTGAAAAACGTATCAATCTTGGTTTTCAAGTCACAAAACATCCTTTCCTTATTGAAAATAATGAATACCATAGAATCAAACGTCTATTGAATCGAGAACAACAAACAATTCTAAAGGACATTGCGCTTAAAAATGCTTGAGCATGGACACTCCTGTGCACTTTTTCCTTACAGGCAGAGCAGGAATAAGCAAGACATTCACAATGAAAGCACTATTCCAAATGCTTATACGAATCTATGATTCAAACAATTCCTCTAATCCTATGAAACCAAAGGGCCTAATAGTTGCATACACATGAAAATTTGCATATAATGCAAGTGGAACAACAATCCACTCTTCATTTTTAATGGCTTTTAACAAGTCATAGTTTCTTCCACTTAGCAAGGAAATGTTAGATACCTTGTCTAAGATTTATGTCAAACTCCAACTTGTCTTTATAGATGAGGCATATTTTATTGGAAGTCACTTCTTGTATTCCATTGAAAACCGACTAAGAAGCATAAAACATGTGCACACGAAATACTTTGGAAACATTGACATGATATTCTGTGGGGATCTTTACCAGGCACAACCGATCCAAGATTCTTTGATATTTGAACAACCTACGGTTAATATGAAAACAATGACGCATGACTTCTGGAGAGACAATATTAAATACTTTGAATTGCATACTACAATGCATCAGACGGATAAAACATTTATTGCAATTTTGAATAGAATGCAGACAAACAACCAAACACATGATGACTTAACATATATCAATTAGAGGTTCTTGCGACCTGCACCAACAGACCCAACCTTCCCTTACCTGTTCTACACAAATAAGGATGTTGCAATGCATAACAGGTACATGTTATCGCTCATGCTTGACGATGATATCACCATCAATTCAATTGACATTGAAGAAGACAATCATGGAAATGTGCCACGTCATGAACATACAACCACTTTACCTTTGCAGCTTGTCCTGAAATTAGAAATGTTGGTTGAAATATATGCCTACAACTATGATTCACAGAATGGCTTGGTCAATGGTGTAGATGGAATACTCAAAGGCTATACCAAAACAAAAAAACTTGATTTCCTTTGGATTAAGTTCCATGAACCACATATAGGCAAGCGAAAAGCAAGCAAGTTGGCTTATCTATATAATTCAAACACTGCAAGTGATTGGACATCTATCTTGTGAATATCAAATCCAGTATCGACATCAGCAAAGACAGGTCGACTGAAGATTCGAAAAAAGTTTCCAATTAAACTTGCATGTGCACGTACAATCCACAGATCACAAGGACTAACACTTGATAGTGTTGCATTTCAACCTGCTGGAATTCGAATACATGGACTTGTATACACAGCATCGTCCCGTGTCAAAAGCATAGACTCCTTGTATTTACTAAGTCCTCTTACAAAAGATAATTTCAAAGTCAAACAAAAAGTTGATATTGAAATGGAACACCTCCGGATTACCACAAAATGGCATCTGCAATATGATTACCAATTCATACAAACAAACTCATCTCTATCAATTCTCTTGCTTAACACACACAACTTACATGCACACATGGATGATATACTCAATGACTATGATACAATGCAATCCGATATTTTGTGCTTGCAGGAAACATACATGGCATTATGCATGGAAAACAAACAATTTCCAAATCACAATTTCATATCAAGTTACATTACACATGGGGTGATGATCTTGGTGAAAAAACATGTACCAATTTTGGAGCATATACATTTCGAAGAAAATAATGTTGAGATGGTGCTTGCAAAAATATTTTTCCTTGGAACAAAAATTGCAATATTGAATCTGTATGTTGCTCCTCATGCAACATTCTTCAACATACTAAATGTTCTTTCCAATGAATTAGACCATTTGCATCTGAATGGAACCATTGTGCTTGTAGGAGACTTCAATATTGACATGCTACAAAATAATGCCAGAAAAAAAGAATTGGAAAACTA
>ML797982.1:0-11469 GCA_009831015.1 Picea engelmannii | reverse complement strand
CATCAAAGTAGAGAAGGTGAAGGCGCAATGCTTCATCAGTGGGATACCCAAGGAATACCAGAACCGAATTGAATTTGATGAGCCAAAGACCTTAGAAGACACTATTCGAAAGGCAACATATTGTCATGAACAATATGGACATCGGGTAGAGTCTCGTGGAGGCTGGAAACAGAAGAGTGGTTCGAGATTTCAGAAAAAGGGGATCAAATCCTCAGGATTTAAGAACTACAAGAAGAACCCCAGAATGAACTTTCCAGCCCGGAGTGTACTCCAATAGAACTTTCCCTCATTGGACAGAAATAAAACTTCTAGACCTATACCAGTAAAGACTGATAACCCAAAGAGAGAACCTCTGAAATGTTGGGGTTGCGAAGAAGAGCATCTCCTGAGAGACTGCCCACACCAACAACAGAACAGTCGAAAAGTTTATAACATTTAGGAAGCTACATAGTCAATGATGTGGCAGGGAGTGTGCCACAGATTTATGCAGCCTTGGATAATAACCAAGCTGACCACCAAGCTTTAGTGGTGGAAATAGAATGTATGATTTTCAACCATCTAGTGTCTATTTTGATTGACCCTGGTTCAAATTTGAGCTATATAGCCCCTAGAGTTGTTGATAAGTGTAAGCTACAGCCACGAAAACAAACCAAGCCGTGGTTGGTACAGTTAGCCACTGGCACCAAAAGAAGGGTAGTAGAGGTCATACCAACCTGCCAATTAATGTTGGGTGAATTCCCCACCCAAGCAACCCTTAACGTATTACCCCTGGTGTTAGCAATAATTCTTGTCATGGGTTCGATAAGCATTCAGGTCTGCAAGTTGTACAAAATGCTCAAGCGCAGCTCGGGAGAATTCTTGTTTTTCCAAGTAACAAGTCAAGCGAGCGGGCGAAGAGTTGCCATCGGCAGCTGAGATCCGCTCACAAAGAAAATCAACGGTTAGCAGGATCTCGGAGTTTCCAATTTACCTGGTATTTAGTGGCTAAGAAGTCTCTTCTGTTCGGAGGCTGAATATAGATCGTCCGATCCAGTGGCGCGTGTCGCAAGGGCTGGCCATCTCGGCGTTTCGCCCGTCGCGACTCCAACACACGAAGAGCAGCTCTGTTATTTCGCGAGACGCGAAGTGCCGAGAATGTCCGGGAACTCGGGCCCACAGAAGCACCGAGAAGATCAGAGTCGTCCGTCAACAGAGACACGTGGCGAGAGATCCCGCAGAGTCGGGGATCGGGAAACTGAAAGTCCAGCGCACATGGCAACAGGAATCGCGATATCCCGATACGCGATTTCCCGACAGGGCTGAGGACTGTAGTGGGGGAGAGGTCATATGGATCATGTTTTAGCCGATAGGGGCTAGCTCCTAGGAGAAGGAGCTCATCTCATATCGGAAAATCGGAGATCCGAAGGCAAGGAGTTCGTGCATATCGAACTCGTGAATCCCAAATCCCTGAAATCTCGAAGCCTCATCACAGACCTCCATTACCTATCCCTTGTCACCACGTCCTATTCCCTGTGTCATGTCATCTGCATTTTCTTCCCGGCCCCCGTGTTCCTCCCACCTGGCACGTACACTTGGAAGCCCACGAATTCTTTCACTTGCATTTTCCCTATCATCCATCCGCATGGTCTTTTCTTATCCCATCTCCATACCAAGCGCGTCAAACTACCCTGGCCTAGCCACCATCAGTTCACCACTTCGTGTCAAATCCCCCCAGTCATCACGACGGCCTCCACATCCACCCGCTAATCTTACCATGATTTCTCCAAGTAGATTCAAGTGACAAATAAGAAGGCCTCCATGTCCTGTAGGCACAAAGTCGACCGGGGCCTTTCCCGATCCCAATGAAACAGTTATTGCAGTGGTTGATGGTGGTTGGCCATCGCTTCGACCATAAATGGAAAGTCCAAAAATGACTGTAAGCTTGTCATTTCATTCACAGGTCCTCTATGAGTTCAGTTGCGTCTAACTGAAGTTCACGACTGCTCAGAAACTGCAGGCGCAGTAAACATGCAGACGTAATGCCTTCAATGCAATGTCTCAAGATTGGCTTCTAAGGCTTTGTTCCAAGTATATGTAGGCATTTCTGCCATTTTTATAGGCATCGATGGTTGAGCAGAGCTCCCGGTTGTAAAGTTTTAATGAAGCATTGTTGTTCTGGTGATGTATGAATTTCTGAGACTTCTTGCCTTATGAATGCCAACTTCTCTCGTATCTTTGTTTAAACTAGTTAGAGCAGCTTGGAATTGGAGGATCCAGTCGAGTTGTAATTGTTACAGTATGATGTTGTAATGGATCACTGTAATAGTTACGGAGTCTCTAATCGTTTCTTGTGATTTTCCCATCGCTGAGTGACTTGGAATTGGAGGATCCAGTCAAGTCTTCCCTTCATTTTCTTGAAGCCCCGAACCAGGAGGATCCTGCGTTCATATTTTTTCCCCTAGAAACCGCTGTAAGCCTGATGCCCAAAGTTGTTTGTTCACCTTTCTGACTAAGTCTTCCACCTGCTCATCTGTTAATCAACCCACTGGCTGAAGTTAGGATTCCAGACCTCCTTTGTTCTTTACGTACCAGACTCAGTCCCATAGTTAGAGTGATACCTCCTCGAGCCATTATCTCCATTCGATCACCCCTTATAAACAAATCATGACATAAAACTGATGGGTGTCGGGCTCTGCTCCTGCAAGTAATCCAGGGGTGACTTCCGACGCTAACATTTCTGGCGTCGTTGCCGGGGATGGAATTGAAGATTTTCCCTGGGCAGAACGACATTGAGCCTCTTAATCCGAAGGTGCATCGGATTATCGGAGCCTTTCAAGATTGCTAATTTTCACCTGGCGACTCCATTGTGACGACTCCGCTGAGGAAAACTTGCTCTGTTAATTGTGGCTTTCAGAGGTAGGCATACGCGGTCTCACCCACAACTGCCTCTAGCTACGCCCGAAACAGATCTAGAAGCAGTGCTCAGAAGGGGAAAGGCCTCTGAAGAAGAAACGTCCACCACCGAACCAGGTAATCCGCCATATCCTTCTGTTGGAGCTCCTTTTTCTCCTCCTCAGTTATTTGACAAGCCTGTCTCTGCAGTTTCCCGTTTTTTAAATTTTGGGAGTGTTCCTGTTGAGTTTTCCTCTCCTGGTCTGGGACCAAAGGGACAAGACTTTGTCACTCCCCTCTCCCCTAAAGCTATACCATGGCGTAGATCCAGGGCCACAGAAGATTTCCCCGCTCCTGCACGAGGAGGAGCACCCGCTGACTTGGGTTCGGTAGCCTGTTCCTTGAATCACCTCTTGTTTCCCACCCCACTCCGAGATTTATTCCCGCTAGCCCCTTCGCGAACTCCTTCTCCCCCAAGTTCTCCTCCACCTAACATCCCTATGGCTGGTGCTAATCCCCCTCTGAATAGAATGGATTCCATAGTCGCTGCCAGATACACTCCCTTAGTTCTTCCCCATCCTATGAATCCTCTCCCTGCTAGAGATTACTTGAAATACATGCCCAAGTTCGCTGGGGAAGGAGACATAACTGCCGAGGAGCACCTGGCTGCTTTCTACAGTTATGCCGACAACCTCAATATTGAAAATGAAGATGTCTGGATGAGAGTTTTTGTTCAGAGCCTATATGGCGAAGTAAGGAAGTGGTTTAGAGGATTGGCCCCAGGATCTATTGCTGGGATTGAGGCTCTGGATAGTTATTTCCTAAGGCAGTGGGGAGATAGGAAGGATTTCATGTATTACATGAATGAGTTTGGGTCTCTGAAGAAGATGGAAGGAGAGTCGGTCTCTGATTTCTCCAAAATATTCAATAAAATGTATAATAAGATTCCTGCCGAGATAAAGCCCTCAGAAGCCTCTGCCCAAATTTCCTATGCTGGTGCATTTGACCCTGATTTCTGCCTTTTGTTGAGAGAAAGAAGAGCCACCTCCTTAGCCCAAATGCAAGATGCGGCCATAGAAGTGGAATCCAATGTATTAGCAGTTGACAGACTGAGGAACACGGTCGACGCGGATAGAAGAAAAGGAAGGTCAGAAGCCTCAACTTCTGGATCATTGGCGCCTCACCCTCAAGTGGACGAACTGACCAAGATGGTGAAGTCTCTGTCTACAGAGATGGAGAGAATGAGGGTGGAAGAGAGGCAAGCATATAAAGGCCCTCAGATCATCGAAAATAGAGGAGGATTCAAGAGGCCAAATAATTTTACTCCCCCGAATATGCAGAGAGAGAGGGGAAGGGACAAAGAAGACCAGAAGATTCAGGCCCCTTTTCAAAACAATTTCGTGGCCAAGGGGGAAGAAATAGAATCAGAGGAGCTTGATCCTGAAATCCACTGCGTGGGAGACACTCCTCCTTTTCCTCATCTCACTCAATCTGCATACGAGGAGTCTCTCATGGACAGCCAGCTGAATGAGCTGAGCAAGGGAGACAAGGCTATTGGTGGCCGAGGCAGGTACAACCTGAGGTCTAATAAAAGGACAACAACGCCTGATATTCCTGAGCAGTCCACTAGAGTAGAGAGACCTGCTAATGAAGCAGCAAATGGTCACAGAGGTAAGAAGACCCAACCCCTCTCTCCCGTTGTCCATAATCATGTTCCCGAGCTAAAAGAAATTCCAAAGCCTACATCTTGTTTTAATTTTGAGCATGAGATTCAAAGGATCAGAATCCCTATGCCCCTCACGGAGCTGATTAAACATGATGAATTCAAAAAACGCTTCTCTGAGCTTTTACAGTCCGAAACCTCATGCCTTCCTACAGACTTCATAAACCTCCAAGACGAAAAACCAGCAGTTTTCCTAGGTCCCATGGTAGAAGATAGAGATGATTCATCCCCTCCCTTCTACACCTCCCTGAATATACATGATAAAGTACCGCACAACTGCTTGATGGATTTGGGGGCCTCTCACAACCTCATGCCTAAAACTGTTATGGAAGAGTTGGGACTAGAAGTTACCAGAGCCTATCATGACCTCTATTCTTTTGACTCCAGGAGAGTTCAGTGTCTCGGAGTTATTAAAGACCTGGTTGTAACCTTGTTTCAACTGCCTATGAAAAGTATGGTCATGGATGTTGTAGTAGCTGATGTTCCCCCCAAGTTTGGCATGTTGTTATCAAGATCTTGGATAAAAAGACTGGGGGGAACCTTGCAAATGGACCTCACGTATGCTACTATCCCAGTGTTCGGAGGAGAGCATAGAAGACTATACAGGGAAGCCCAATTGGCCTATATAATCAGTGACGAAGCCAACCCCACCAATCATCCCATTTTTGCCTTGGACACTGATTTAGGCTCCAGTTTACTGCATCTCACCCATGCCCCAGAGCCACCTCTGAGACTCAGAAAACAATCCACTGTTTCCCCTGAAGTTCCTCTCTTCATCACCCCAATCTGGAAAATGTTTTTTGATGGAGCCTATTCCCGAGAAGGCGCTGGAGCTGGAGTAGTTTTTGTGTCGCCTGCTCAGGAAACCATATCTCTGTCATACAAATTGGAATTTGAAGCTACCAAAAATGTGGCAGAATATGAGGCTCTTGTCCTGGGACTAAGGGCTGCGAGGGAAATGGGAATTCAAGAAGTGGCAGTGTTCGGTGACACGGAGTTGGTGGTTCAGCAGGTCAAGAACGCTTATCAGGCTAAGCATCCTCGACTCAGGAGTTACAGGAATGAGGTCCGGGACCTTGTTGACAGTTTCTTCTTAGCATTTAATATTTCTTTCATCCCAAGAGAGAAGAACACCTTGGCAGATTCCTTGGCTGCATCGGCTAGCAATTTCAAAGTACCTCTGCCACCCAAATTCAGATATGATGTAGAAGTAAAATACAGACCCTCCATACCTGACAACGTCAAACATTGGAAGGTATTCGAGGACGATCTTGAGGTCAAGAGGTTCTTGGAGACTGTTGAGGAATTTTCAGAAATGCACATAGACCAAGATGTCGTCTCGGAGGAAGATCCCGGTGGGGGTAATTTTCTGAATAAGATTGCAGGGCGTGACATTGTACAGCTACCCAGCAACCATATCCCAAGGGGACTGGTTCCTTTGGAAAGGATTTTTGATAGAAATGATGTATCATTAAAGGGAGAAATCTCGGAGGGTGACACTGGTACTATTCAGTGCAACATTGGGACCAAGGATGAGCCCAAGCTTATCAAATTGTCAAAGAGTCTGACAGAGGAGCAAAGGTCCAGATACATTAGGCTTTTGAGGAAATTTGCTGATGTTTTTGCCTGGACCTACGAAGACCTCAAAACCTATGACACCTCTGTCATCGAGCATAAAATTCCATTAAAGGAGGAGGCAAAGCCATTCAGGCAGAAGCTGAGACAGATCAACCCCATGCTGCTGCCTATCATGGAGAGGGAAGTGAAGAAGCTGCTTCAAGCTCAGATCATCGTTCCACTGAGATATTCAGAATGGGTGGCTAATTTGGTGCCAGTAAGGAAAAAGAATGGAGAGATCCGACTCTGTGTAGACTTCAGAAACCTGAACAGAAGCTCACGAAAGGATAACTACCCCTTGCCGAAGATGGAACATATATTGCAGAGGGTGACAAGAGCTTCCAGGATGTCCATGATTGATGGTTTCTCTGGCTACAATCAGGTCTTTGTTCTGCCTGAAGACAGGGAAAAGACAACATTCACCACTCCATGGGGCACATTCATGTATGCCAAGATGCCATTTGGACTAATGAATGCGGGGGCGACTTTCCAGCGTGCCATGGACATAGATTTCGTTGGGGAAAAGGATAAATTTATGGTCATTTATTTGGATGACATCACAGTATTTTCAAAATCCGATGAAGAACACCGTCGCCATCTCAGGAAAGTTTTCTTGAAATGCAGAAAGTTTGGCATTTCATTAAACCCCAAGAAATCCCTATTCGCCATGCAGGAGGTAAAATTGCTAGGCCACATAGTATCAGCAGAAGGAGTCAGGATTGACCCCAGCAGAGTTGAAGCGATACAATATTTGTCCATCCCGAGGTCCAAAAGGGAGGTTCAATCTTTCCTCGGTAAAATTAATTTTCTGAGGAGGTTTGTGCCTAACTTTGTTGAAGGGGTAAAGCTTATAACAGCCATGTTAAAGAAAGAGAATGAAGTAAGGTGGACCCCTCAATCGTGACATTCCTTTGAACAAATCAAGAAAGCCCTGACTGAAGCTTCTGTGCTTATCAGTCCCGACTACTCGAAGGATTTCCTTGTTTTCTCCTTTGCCTCACCTGACACAGTAGCTGTTGTTCTATTACAGGCAAATGACAGTGGGTTAGAACAACCTATTGCTTACTTCAGCCGAGCATTGAGGGATGCCGAAGTCAGATATGACACTATGGAGAAGCAAGCTTATGCTCTAGTGAAATCTCTCAAAGCTTTTAGAACCTACATCCTGCAGTCAAGAATCATCGCCTATGTCCCCTCAGCTGTTGTTAAAGATATTCTTATTCAGCCTGACATAGACGGGAGAAGGAGTAAATGGATAGCCAAAATCCTGGAGTTCAACCTGGAAATAAGGCCCACCAAACTGATCAAAGGGCAAGGTTTAGCCAAGCTATTGGCTGAAGCAAATTGCCAAGCTTTGGGGATAAGTTTCATCAGCGAATGCTCAGGTATTCAGCAGGATCGGCTATCTGACATAGATCATCAAAAGCAGCCCCCGTTGGCTCAATGTCCTTGGTATAAGGATGTCATATACTTTTTGTAGGAGCTGCGGCCTCCAGACGGCCTGCAAAGAAGCAAAGCAAGAGCTTTGAAGCTCAAGGCAATCAGATACTGCCTGATTGATCAAATATTATATTGGAAGGACCCCTTGGGGGTGATTTTAAAATGCATGAGTCCACCAGAGGCCAAGACGATCATGGCTGAATTTCATAGCGGCCTGTGTGGAGGGCACCATTTCTGGAGAACCACAGCCCACAAAATCCTCAGGGCAGGATACTACTGGCCTACCATGTTCACTGATGTCTGCAAAAGGGTTAGAGCCTGCATCAATTGTCAAAAATTTGTAGGAAAGCAGCAGCTCAGGTCGCTATCGTTAAAGACGGTGGTGGTTTCAGGGCCTTTCCAGCAGTGGGGCCTAGATTTCATTGGAGAAATTCACCCTCCCTCCAGTGGGCAGCATGGGTGGATCCTGACTGCCACATATTTCTTTACCAAGTGGATTGAATCCATCCCCACCAGGAGTGCTTCCCACAAGGTAATCATTGGATTCTTGGAGGACCTCATCACAAGGTTCGACTGCCCAAATAAGATTGTCACTGATAATGCAACCGCTTTCGGGTCTGAGCCATTAGCCAAGTTCTGTGAGCAGTTCGGGATTAAACTGATTCACTCCACCCCATATTATCCACAGGGCAATGGTTTAGCAGAGTCCTCCAACAAAAGTTTAATAAGAATCATCAAAAGGCTGTTGAAAGACAACCAAAGGGCTTGGAACTCAAAGCTTAAATTCGCCCTATGGGCTGATCGGGTGACTACAAAGAGAGCCATAGGTCTCTCCCCTTTCCAGTTAGTCTATGGAGCCGAAGTCGTCTTCCCTTCTCAGCTAGCCATCCCCGTAGCGAAATTCCTCCAGGACCATCAAGAAGAGCCCAATGACATGGTCAAAAGGATTCATCAGCTAATAGAGGTTCAGCAGGCTAGGGAGCAGACAGTGGACAGGATTTGGGACCGTCAGCAGAAGATCAAGTAGGTCTTCGATAAGAAGGCCAAGAAGGAGCGGTTCCAGATAGGAGACCTGGTACTGAAATGGGATGCTCCTAAACAAGATAAGGGCAAACACAACAAATTTGAAGCCCTGTGGATTGGGCCTTTCAGAATCTCCGAGGCTTTCTTAAACAACACATACAGGTTGCGAGATTTGGAAGGTGAAGAAGTTTTCAGCGGCCCAGTGAATGGGCATTTCCTAAAAAAATGTTGTGTTTGAGTCTCAGATGACTTTTTGTTTGTAAATATTGTCTTTGTTGTTTCTTAGTTCGTTCTCATTTTATTTTGCGGTCTAATAATGACTCCATAATTCCAACAGAGAGGCGACTGGAATTGCTGAAGGATTTCTTAGAGCATCGCAGGGATGACTCTATCCCCCATGGAGCCTGATGTTAGCAATAATTATTGTCATGGGTTTGATAAGCATTCAGGTCTGCAAGTTGTACAAAATTCTCAAGCGCAGCTCGAGAGAATTCTTGTTTTTCCAAGTTACAAGTCAAGCGAGCGGGCAAAGAGTTTCCATCAGCAGCCGAGATCCGCTCACAAAGCAGATCAACGGTTAGCAGGATCTCGGAGTTTCCAATTTACCTGGTATTTAGCGGCTAAGAAGTCTCTTCTGTTCGAAGGATGAATATAGATCGTCCGATCCAGTGGCGCGTGTCGCAAGGGCTGTCCATCTCGGCGTTTCGCCCATCGCGACTCCAACACACGAAGAGCAGCTCCATTATTTCGCGAGACGCGAAGTGTCGAGAACGTCCGGGAACTCGGGCCCACAGAAGCATCGAGAAGATCAGAGCCATCCATCAACAGAGACATGTGGCGAGAGATCCCGCAGAGTCGGGGATCGGGAAACTGAAAGTCCAGCGCACATGTAAACAGGAATCACGATATCCCGATACGCGATTTCCTGACGGTGCTGAGGACTGTAGTGGGGGAGAGGTCATATGGATCATGTTTTAGCCGGTAGGGGATAGCTCCTAGGAGAAGGAGCTCATCGTATATCGGAAAATCAGAGATCCTGGAGGCAAGGAGTTCGTGCATATCGAACTCGCGAATCCCGAATCCCCGAAATCCCGAAGCCTCATCACAGACCTCCATTACCTATCCCTTGCCGCCACGTCCTATTCCCCGTGTCATGTCATCTGCATTTTCTTCCCGGCCCCCGTGTTCCTCCCACCTAGCACGTACACTTGGAAGCCCACGAATTCTTTCAGTTACGTTTGCCCTATCATCCATCCGCATGGTCTTTTCTCATCCCGTCTCCATACCAAGCGCATCAAACTACCCTGGCCTAGCCACCATCAGTTCACCACTTCGTGTCAAATCCCCCCAGTCATCACGATGGCCTCCACGTCCGCCCGCTAATCTTACCATGATTTCTCCAGGCAGATTCAAGTGACAAATAAGAAGGCCTCCATGTCCTGTAGGCACAGAGTCGACCGGGGCCTTTCCCGATCCCAATGAAACAGTTATTGCAGCAGTTGATGGTGGTTGGCCATCGCTTCGACCATAAATGGAAAGTCCAAAAACGACTGTAAGCTTGTCATTTCATTCACAGGTCCTCTGTGAGCGCGGTTGCGTCTGACTAAAGTTCACGACTGCCCAGAAACTGCAGGTGCAGTAAACATGCAGACGTAATGCCTTCAATGCAATGTCTCGAGATTGGCTTCTAAGGCTTTGTTCCAAGTATATGTAGGCATTTATGCCATTTTTGTAGGCATCGATGGTTGAGCAGAGCTCCCGGTTGTAAAGTTTTAATGAAGCATTGTTGCTCTGGTGATGTATGAATTTCTGAGACTTCTTGCCTTATGAATGCCAGCTTCTCTCGTATCTTTGTTTAAACTAGTTAGAGCAGCTCGGAATTGGAGGATCCAGTCGAGTTGTAACTGTTACAGGATGATGTTGTAATGGATCGCTGTAATAGTTACGGAGTCTCTAATCGTTTCTTGTGATTTTCCCATCGCTGAGTGACTTGGAATTGGAGGATCCAGTCAAGTCTTCCTTTCAGTTTCTTGAAGCCCTGAACCAGGAGGATCCTGCGTTCAGATTTTTTCCCGTACAAACCACTGTAAGCCTGATGCCCAAAGTTGTTTGTTCACCTTTCTGACTAAGTCTTCCACCTGCTCATCTGTTAATCAACCCACTGGCTGAAGTTAGGATTCCAAACCTCCTTTGTTCTTTACGTACCAGACTCAGTCCCTGAGTTAGAGTGATACCTCCTCGAGCCATTATCTCCATTCGATCACCCCTTATAAACAAATCATGACATAAAACTGATGGGTGTCGGGCTCTGCTCCTGCAAGCAATCCAGGGGTGACTTCCGACGCTAACACCTGGGATCATACGATCTGTTGATTGGTATGGATTGGTTGGCCGCCCATAAAGCCAGACTGGACTGTTACCATAAAACCGTAGAATGTGTGAGAAAAGAATGAAGAAGGATAACCCTCCAAGGGATCCGAAAATCGGTCTCGGTGAGGCAAATATCAACCCTGCAAATGAGAAAGTATTGCTGAAAAGGGTGTCCCCTATATGCAATACAGGTGTTGAAAACAATCGAGGGTGATGAACCAAGCCCTGATGATCACCCTATCCTGAGAGAATACATAGATGTGTTTCTGAAAGAGGTATCGGGTCTACCTCCAAGAAGAGACATTGACTTCTCGATAGAACTTGCACCAGGAGCGGTGTCGGTGTCTAGGACACCCTACCGGATGAGCACACCTGAGTTAGTGGAACTCAAATTGCAATTGAAAGAAATGATCGATAAGGGTTAT
>ML797981.1:297424-333348 GCA_009831015.1 Picea engelmannii | reverse complement strand
GGTACCCTAGTCAAAGATAAAAAGTGGGTGTTTATACCATATGGGTTCCATGTCAGCTTCTACTTAGTGAAAGACACTACCCAAGCCAAATAGGAAGGGCTGAACCAATTAGAATTTCAATTCCAGAATGACAAGTTCCGCAAGTACGACCCAAAGGGTCTGGTCCTAAAACAAGATTCTCAAGTGTCATCCTGTTGGCCATATGCCCACGATGAATTTGAAGACGAGATCTTCACATAAAATTCCCAAGATTGGGATGAGCTAGTGGCACAGATGGTCGATCCAAAAATGACCAAGTTCAAAGCCATGAGTATGGATGAACAAGAAATTACCATAGAACCATCAGGTCAAGAGGCCCTCAGAGCCAGAGAAGAAATGCTAGTGGTCGAAGCAGTAGTTCCCCAATTATCAGCCGAAGAAATAAAAATTCCCCAGGTATTCTCAGTGCAAGGTAGAGGTACCCCCATGGCTCAGGACATGTGGGAGATGTTAGAGCATGCACAACGGATAATTGATCAACTAAAATATGACCTAAACCTCATAAACATGATAGGTCTCCCTGTAGACAATCCAGATAGAAGTCATACGGGCCCAAGCAACCCTGAATTCATAGACCTTGATGAAACTACTGGGTTAGATGACCCTGAGTTTGGAACTCCACCGACCGTATCACCAACAAATGTTTAGGCTCAACCAGAAATAGTCAGAACATCGGGGAGGACAAGTCCATCAAACCCCTTAAGTGAGTTCATTAAAATATATGATGATGATGAGAGCCAGGAGGTGTCCCTTGTGACCCTTGTGCATATTGAAGAGGAAAAATATCTAGAGAAGACATTTTCCCTAGTTCCCGATTCTCAGATTCAAGGGCTCCCACAGACCAAACAAGAAGTCGAGAGTGTCTTATACACTGAGCTACCAAATTCACCACAAACACAAGCGGACAGTCTGAAAGACGGTTCGAGGTCAGGAAAACAAAATGAAGACGTTTTGCAGAAGATAATCAAATTTTCAATGACCGATGATCAATTAATTACCCAACATACCCCTAATGCATCAATTTCAATTGATACTCAAATCCTGAATGAGCAGCAAACAAAGGCCAAGATTTTAGAACACAGGGAGGAAGTTCGAGAACCCAACCCTAAACAAGTATATACCATCGAGAGTTAGGAAATACACTCACATGGGAGGATCAACAGATTCCTGAACTTGTAGACAAAGTAGATGACATACATGCTATATCTTATGATCAGAAAAGGAAAGCTATCGTCCAAAGAACCAGCAAGAAGAGGAGGATTAATCTAGATCGCTCCATCCTCATCACAACGGAGGAAACCCTGATCAACACCAAGCATTCTAAGACATTTTAACTCATCGGCATAGGGATGGCGATCAAGGATGCAACCCTAGACAGAGATAAAAGAGATGAAGTGGATTTGGCTGCCACTCTAAAGGAATTTGAACATTTGTGCCACTTGGAGAAATACTACCAGGATACCACACAGGCCGTGGTATACCTAAGGAGTGAATTTAAGGAGGCCTACAACAAGTTTACAAATGAATGACACCTATTCATTGCAAGGATATCCGAGGTTCAGGAAGACACCCTCATGGCACTTGCGATATGAAAAGACATGGAGAGGTGGTATGAGAAAGAACAACGTACCGTGGAAAGAATCGATTATATCAGCACAGTGCAAAAGGGAAGAGATGCTGAAGAGCATGGCATCCGGGTGCTAATGGGCCAAGTGCGAAAAAAACTGGATCAAAATATTTCCGGTGATGAAATACATCAGACTCCCCAATTTTGTCACGCCCAATGAGTTTGTCAAATTGTGCAACATAGTCAGATTGCACATCGAGCAAGATTCATCATGGGTCAAAGAAATAGAAAAGGTGACAGACACACTGCCAGGTTAGGTGTGACAGTTTTTGGAACACCTAATCAAATCTTGGGCTATGCTACAATAGTTAAGTGTCGGTATAGTCAAGTATCGATCACATGTGGTAGAGATAAGAGAGATTCACTCGGCCCATAGAATAGTATAGATTCACGTATGCCAACACTTGTGAGGATCTATTCATCAGGTGGTCAGAGTATGAGAAGAGTCACCCTCTTAAGTGATATATTGAGATGACTCTTAGAAAAACTCATAGGAGAGAATGCAATGTGGAAAATTTTGTTTTTCTTACCTTCACTTTAGTTGTTATTTTTAGTTATTTTTATGTTATAAATAATATCATCAACCGATTAGTTAAGGGTCAATGGTTGTTACAAGAAACTCTCATTTTTGGTTTTGTTAAGAATTATTTTGGAGCTACCTTTAATGGAGAAGTCCTTTTGGGACCAGAGATGAAAGTTTTGTTTTCATCAAATGCATGTATGATTGGATGTGAAGAAGACGTATTTCTTATTTCATCTCATGAATGGATGCAGTAACAAGTAAGAGATATTAAGTCTACTGATAAGTTATCCGATGCAATGTTTTACAGTTCTTTCTTAATGATGAAAATTAATAGTTGTGTTATTATGTGATTGATGATTAGAGTTGAGTGAATTATTTTACTTTCCATTGTTTATCACATGCATGTTTTCTTCTGATAAATTGTATCTCAGTCAGTAATTAGAATACCCGCACGGTTAATGTATTAGTACTATTCCTGTGGTACACAATCACTATCTTCATGTTTGAGTAATGTGTTATCCCAAGCTCAACCTCTTCTCAAATAGTTAAACATGTTCTCATTTTGTTACCTAGTTGGTTTATACCGGCTTTCCATCTTATATCAGTCCCACCTAAGAGAAAATACAAAAGAGAGAACGCCCAAACTGAAGGAGAGGCCTTCATAAGAAAATGGAAATCCCATAAATTAATTGGATGGATCACAAGATCTAGAGAACCATTCCACCATTAAACATTGCAGAGTCTAATTGGGCCTCGTTGGGGGGTTTGGTTCCTATTGTTGATTTAAATGGATTCAAGACCCATCAACAAAATTAGTGCTAGAAGGAGGGCTTGAAGAGTGAATGGATGAATATATATTTCACATAATATTTCAGACATGTTGTAGATTCAAAACAACCCACATGCATGGCTAGTCATTCCCAAGACAACCCACACACACAAAGTACTCCCAAAATGAGTAACTCACCCCAGCACGAGGAATAATTTTTTTCCCTGTCATACCTTACACTCTTCCTCATGAGGAATTGAATCAATTCAGAAGAATCACAGGAGCATACGCCCAATAGATCGATGCACTACCCTTAGCTCCATTACTTCCTCAAAGAAAATAGATAAGTAGGCCAGTGGTCGAATCGCCATACCAGGTTTTCATGCACATAGTATAATACCTAATATATTTTCCCCTCACCGAGATAGAACATCCTCTAAATCTAATCCCCGAAACACCGTCTGGTAACTTCTTCGAACTCGACAAGTTTTTGGAAGAAGAAGGGTTTAACTCAGGATCTGAAGACATTGAAGATAGTCATGACCATGATGAAGAAAGGGGAAACCCGCAGCAAAATAATCAACCTTGGTTGGCTAGAGATGCTCTGGCCATCCCTGGAAGAGTAAATAACCTTCCCCGACACCCAAAGAAATTACTTCCTAAATTTGACCTTGAAACCTCTGGACTGCCCGAAGAACATATCAAGAAATCCATACTAGCTATCAGACTTATGAATGTCCAACATGAATACGTGGTGTTCCATCTATTCCTTTACACATTCGAGCCTCCACGTGGTATTTTAAATTACTTGTAGGATCCATAACTAGTTGGATGAAGTTTCAAAAGGACTTTCTAGATAAATTTGCAAAAGAAACTACTACGGGAGATTTGATGGCTGAGTTGTTCACTTCCACCATGAGTTCAAAGGAAAGGGTCAAACAATTTAACCAAAGATTTACCACCATCTTAAACAAATTCTAGCCCGAAGATAAACCTACTCAAGAGATGCAAATCAAAGTATATTGCAATGCTCTCACAGCTTATATTTCTATGTTTGTAAAGAGGGTTCTCAAACTAACCCTAGCTGAGAGTTTTGAAGAAGACAAAATGTTAGAATTCCAAATGAAGGGATGTAAATAAGGCTAGGTCTCATTAGTTAAGAAATAATTTCAACCTCCTCCCAAGAGAGGACTATTTCTTACTGGACCCCTGGGGAAACAAACAGAATAATCCCCTGAGAAGGGAAGTGGAGACATAGAGGACCTACAATGCATGGTCAAAAAATTATCGAATGGAATCATAGACATGAAGAGGAGTGAAGGGGAGGGAAACCAAGGACAACGACCCTATAAGCCTTTCTTTAAAAGGAATCCACCGTTCAAAGCAATTGAATCTCCCCCAACCAACCTAAACATAGATATGGGAAATGTAGAATCCAACTCTTTTTTCACTTATCATCAAGAGAACCACTCTGAAAGAGACTTCCCTCAATGGGTGTATGCCATGAATTTAATGGCCTACTGGTTTCTAGATGAAGTCTCCCTGACCGAACAATCAAGCAACTCTAGTATGAATATTGTTTATCAATAATAAATTGCTCCACTAGAAAAAACATCCATGTTTATATGGGATCCTGACCTAGCTATGCCTTCTGATGACCTGTTTGAAGTTCAAGAACCACCTGCAGAAGTCTTGGTTATGAAAACAGGAAGTAGGGGTCAACTTGTCTCAAACGATCTTACTACAAGAAAATTTGCAGGAGGGGAACCATCTCTCGATCACCAGAAAGCACCTTTTACTCCCCAAAGAAACCCTATAAACATCCATAAACAAGAATATCCCAAGTTGGATTACAACATAGTTGAAGATTTGAAGAAGTTGAAGGATAATATATCAGTTATGGACATATGTAGAATCCCTCAGCAAAAATACTTCATGTTACAATCTTTGAAATCAGTAGAAAACCCTACGAAAAGAACTAACCCAGGAATAAATATAACTCCCATAGATCTAGGAAATAAACCAACTATGAACGCTTGCTATGAAAATAAGAAGGGAAAACCTTCTGTCCCACCTTTCCTTAAAAACATTCGAATTCTTTAATAGAAACCTCCATAACTGTTTGGTCGATTAAAGAGCATCCTCTAATGTTATGCCCTTGTCTATTTGCAAAAAATTAAATGTCTTCCCTCTCAAAAGAGATAAACATGTAATACAATTAGACAAAACCCAGGTGAAGGTCATGGGAGAACTCAAATATGTAATGATCAGAATAACGACACATCCTAAATTTGTGCAAGTGATTGACATCATTGTAGTAGATATCTTAGAAGCTTACGGGCTATTATTAAGCCGAGATTGGTATGAAAAGTTAAACGGGTACTTCAGTACAGACTGGGATCACCTTTGGCTATCATTGAAGGGACACAAAAATATGATTAGAATTGATAGGGAAAGATATCTGAAACACACTGTCACCGACCTAGAAACCCTAAATGAGCCCTCATTGACAGATTTCCCTGTGCTAGGAAATTAATCATGTGATTCCTACTTCGGTAATGTTTCCCCTCCCTCATCTGACTTTCCTCTTACTCAAAACTCCAAAATTATTTTTCAAGAGGAATTGTCGATGACGACGGAAGAAACTCTCTTCTTCCAAGAAACTGTGTTAGAAATCACAAAACTAACAGGAGGAAAATAAGAAAGGAACAAGAAAGAGGAAGTTGACACATTTTTCCCACAAATTTGGACCCTATATTTTGATAGATCTAAATCACAAGAAGGGTCAAGAGTAGGGTGCATCCTCATTAATACAAAAGGTAAACGATATTTTCTATCCTGCAAACTAGAGTTCGAATGCACAAACAACACCACTGAGTATGAAGCTCTAGTACAAGGGATAAAAAAGGCCATAGAATTAAATGTCAAAGAATTGAAGTTTTTTAGAGACTCTGGAATCATTGTCTAACAGATAAGAAATACTATACATTGAAATTCCCCACACCTGAAGAATTACCAATAAGAAGTGCACAAGCTAATAGAACATTTTAAGGCTTTCAACATTACAACAATCCCTAGAGTGAAGAACATTCTTATTTATTATTTGACCATTTCCGCTTCAAGGATATCACCTCTAGAGGATTATGAAAATTATCGAATCACTATGGAACTTCTACATAAACCCTCGGTGCCCAACAATATTTCTAATTGGAAGGTTTTTGAGGGAGACAAACAAATTAAAAAATTTCTAACAAATCAAGACAATTTTAAAGACTTGGCCATTGACGATGAAGTATTCCATGAGAAATCATTGGAGACCAACCCTCGTACAAATCAGTCGATTGAATAATCAAATTTTCACATGATACTGAAGGGAAAAGCTAATCTAGAAAACCTTTTTGACCTAAAAGAAAGATTTAAGGGGTCAAAAAAAATGAAAACCGATAGTTCCTATCCCATGCATGAAACCATTAATATCGGGACCCCAAAAAACCCAAAAAAGGTAAACCTTGGTAAGACGATATCTAAAGAGGAAATAAAGGCTTATCTTAAACTTTTTAGACAATATCAAGATGTCTTTGTGTGGTCCTACAGAGACCTGAAAACTTATGATACCTTTATCATTCAACACACTATCCCATTAAAACCTGAAGTGAAACCCTTCCAACAGAATCTCTGAAAGTATCACCCTTCCCTGAAAATTATCATGTGTCAAGATTTAAAGAAACTATTAGATGCCAAGATTATCTTCCAGGTTAGACACTCTGCATGGGTATCAAATTTGGTTCATGTAAGGAAAAAGTATGGGAAGATTCGCCTATGCGTAGATTTTAGAAACCTCAACAGAGCTTCAGAAAGGAAAACTACCCAGTCCCACCAATGGAGCAACTCCTGGAGACCGTGTCTGGCTTTGAGATTTTATCCTTACTGGACGGTTTCTCAGGGTACAACCAGGTTCTAGTTTTAGAGGAAGACCATTTAAAAACTATTTTCTGAAAGAAGTGGGGAACTTTTTCTTATAAACGCATGACCTTTGGGTTAATCAACACAGGAGAAAATTTCTAGAGGGCCATGGATGTAGCATTTCGAGGGCTAATAAAAAAGTGTGTTGTAGTCTACTTGGATGGCGTAACTGTGTATTCAAATAATAGAGAAGACCACATCCAACATTTAACCCAATTTTTCAAAAGGTGTAGGAAATACGACATATATTTAAACCCTAAGAAAACTATTTTTGGTGTCAAGGAAGGAAAGTTGTTAGGAAAAATTATATCTCAAGCAGGCATTTACATATATCTAGAAATGATAAAGGCTATAGCTCAATTTCCACGACCTCACAACAAGAAAGATGTGCAATCGTTCTTCGGGAAAATCAATTTCGTAAGGAAATTCACACCTGATTTCGTGGAAACTATCAAACCCTTTAAAAAAATGATTCGTAAATATGTTGAATTTAAGTTGGATGATGAAAGGAAGGAGGCCTTCAACAATATTAACACAACAATATCTCAAGCCCAGTGTTGCAAAGTCTCGATTTCAACAAAGATTTCTTCCTCTATACTTTCTCCTCTGACCAATCATTAGCCGCGGTATTGACTCAGAAGGATGATGACAACAATGAAGCCCCTATGTCATTCATGAGCATTAATATTCAAGGGGCCGAACTAAATTACCCTGCTATAGATAAAAAGGCTTATGCGGTATATAAGGTAGTAAAACACTTCAGATCTTACATCCTCAAGAACCACACCAAAGTAATCATGCCTCACCCTGCAGTCCAATCCCTATTTACTCATCAGGAGATGGGGGAAACAAGAGGAAACTGGATGACAATGGTCCAAGAATTTGATCTAGATATAAAACCTGCTAAATTAGTTAAAGGAGAAGGGTTATGAAAACTGGTAGTCGAAGCTCATGACCAAGTAAATGAAGACCTCGGATGGGAGAATGAAATGGAATTATGGTGCGACGAAGCTTCATACATCTC
The DNA here is from genome assembly GCA_009831015.1 of Picea engelmannii. Classification (NCBI taxonomy): domain Eukaryota; kingdom Viridiplantae; phylum Streptophyta; class Pinopsida; order Pinales; family Pinaceae; genus Picea; species Picea engelmannii. The sequence continues at coordinate 325,403 of ML797981.1, read as the reverse complement.
CCTGGGGCAAGATTCTTGGTATGAGAAATTGAATTATCTCCTCCACCATGGGACTTGCCTATAAAACCTAAACCCTAGGGAAAGGAGGGCTCTCAGGTTAAAATCCACACATTATCGCCTCATAAATTTGGTACTTTTCTGGGTCAATTACAATGGCGTAATTTTAAGATGTCTTGAATATGAAGATGAAGACAAGGTTTTGAAAGAGATCTGTGATGGTCCTACATGTGGACATTTTATCAAGGACACCACTGCTCATAAGATACTGGGAGTTGGCTATTATTGGACCACTTTGTTCAAGGACGCTCACGCATACACTAGAAACTATAAAACTTTCCAAATAAGCACTAGGAGGGAGAAGAGACCAACAGTTCCACTCCAACCGATGACTGTTTCTAGACCTTTTGAGCAATAGGGGTTAGATATCATAGGGGAAATCACACCAAGTTCTTCAAAACAACATAAGTACATACATATTGCCACCGATTATTTCACAAAATGGCCAGAAGCCATTCCTCTAACTCATGTAAACGAAAAGGTGGTAACCCAATTCATAGAACAACAACTAATCACAATGTTTGGTGTCCCTTCTGTTCTTGTTTTTGATAATGTTGCTTAATTTTATTCCACCCTATTAACAATTTTTTCTCTAGACAAAGGAATTACAATCAAATACTCTGCAAATTATTATCCACAGGGAAACATAGTGGCAGAATCAACTAATAAGAACTTAGTAAGAATATTAAAGAGAACGGTAGAAGACAATAAGAAGAACTGACATAATTCACTTCATAACACTTTGTGGTTCGATAGAGTCACACTGAAAGAATCTATAGGGAACTCCCCATACTTTCTGGTGTATGGGCAGGAAGCCATTCTCCCAAATGGCCTTTATCTTCCATCTCTTCGACTTGCCCAATATTCCAGAGGGTAGCCCTCATTAGTCATACAACAAAGAATTGACATCGTGCTCATGCTTGAATAAGAAAGGGAGAAAGCCAAATCGAAGTTCATAGCCCATCAACAGATAGTTAAAAGATGGTTTGATAAGCATAAGTCTAAAGAGAAGAATTTTGAGATAGGAGACCTAGTTCTAAAGTGGGACAGAGAAAATGAGCCTAAAGGAAAACACTTTAAGTTTCAAAATCTATGGATGGATGCGTTACAAGTGGTGGAGAAGATAGGTTCGGGCACGTATCGACTACAAAATATGAAGGGGGAACCTGATGCTCTCCCAGTGAATGGCCAAGCCCTCAAACTATACATTCATTACTATATATATATATATATATATATATATATATATATATATATAAAGAAATATCTTTTGTGTTTTTCTAGATCCTTCGTTTTATCTTTTTCATTTACACATTCTTTTGTTTTATCTTTTGCAATTAGTCTTTTGAGATTTTGAAAGATTGTGTTTAGTGAGACAATGGTTGACCTCAAATCATGCGACATAGTGAACTCTCTTCCTAACACTTCGCTCACATACAATCACAAGAAACGCTGAGGGACTCACATTTGTTTCAAGGGATTCTTTATCTAACCTACACCAACCTTGGAGAAATACGAAAGTGTCTACTTAGTGGTTTGGTAAGACCTTAAGTGAAATAAGGAAAGATGGAAAGGACTACATGCACCTCAGAGGTAGAGCTAGTGAGTTTCACCTTAACCACCTCATATTTTCGCAAATAACAGACGTCCTCCTCTCTTGCTCACCCAGGGCATGCTGCCGAAGTAAAATTCAACTATATCAAATGAGTGCACAGTAGGAGAGGGTGTGCAGATATCTCTGTCGGGGCTATGGATGTCGTTGGTAGAAGAGCAAGGTCTGTGACGTTGGGATGACTCCATCGGGGCTATGGACGCTTGCTGGAAGCTGATCAACACTATAAAAAACAAATAAGGGTAACTAAAATGCCTAGTGCCATTGAATGATTACTAGAATCTTGTCAAAAAAGGGCATGAGTAAAGGTTACAGGAAAATAAGGTGGAATAAAGGTTGAAAAACCCCATAGGAAGGCCCAGATGCATCAACTGGGGAAATTCCAAATGCAAGGGTAAAAGAAGCTCTAATGAAAACTAGTTAAGTTCCTAATCAACTTTTGCATCAGTCGAGCTCGAGGAAGGAACAAAGTTTTTCCTTTTTCCCATTAATTCAACATTTGTTGACCACTCAACACACCCTAAAAAGACATGTATATTTTTCACCTTTTGGGTACCACTTAATTTTGCTTCATCTGAATTTGATTTTATTTTCATAAATGTTGTGAATTTTCTTGTTCTCTTAACTCTCATGAACCGTTCAGTTTTTTTTAACTGTATGAAAATCCATTAATTAAAATGGCCTAACACTCAAGTAAGGAATCAACGGCTAAAACTTTCCACCCGACGCACTCAAGTTTCGACATCGGAAGGAATCAAGAGCTGAAAAGGAAACACTCAGAAAGCCTCAATCACCAAACATTGATCTTCATCAGTATCAGTGAAAGAGAAGTTTGGTTTCATGAAAAATATCACACATAGACCTCACCGATAGTCGATCCCTGATGCATTTGTCAGAATCGTAGAAACCTGAATCACAGCGAAAATTGCAACCATGCTAAAGAGTTTTCCCCGATCACCGATTCCTAAAGCATTTTGACATTGGTGAATTTTTGAAGAATCTAACCCAAAGGAAAATACGCATTAGGTTTATCCCCAATCACCAATCCCTGATACCTTTTCAGCATCGATGAACCCAATTTTTATTTTGAACACACAACTTGAAGAAATCCCTAACCCCGACTAATATAAGCGAATTAATTCATTAGTCTTTAAGTGCCACATTTCTTTGAACGAATGGAGAAACTGTACGACCTAGATTAGCCCCAATTCACTTTGGTTCCTCAAGTCTAGGTCACACCTCTAAGTCAGTTTTCCACATTAGCACTGTATGATGAAGTTGTTCGGCATCATAGGTTTTCGGCGAAAGGATATCAATGATAATATCCATAGCACATCATCGATCCCTGATTCACCCACTGAGAAAGCAACACGATGGGACGTTTTAGAGATAGATACGATTAGATTCTAAGCCTTTAAGTTGTTAATTAATACCAAATCTCACATTAGTGCACGAATCAAAACAACAGTTTGAAATTACTGATTCAACACACCACCCTCCATGCCTCCACCGTCAACCCACGATGAATTAAATTTGCAGATATTCGGTGGTAGATTTGTTTGAATTTCACTCATCACCCGAATTAATTGGTCGATGTGACACGGTACGTTCTTTCCCCATTTAAATTCTCTTGGGCCATTTTAAAGGAAACCATTATCCACACAAAGGAGTTATAGAGCATCCAAAGAAGCCATCAAGAAATTCAAAATCTTCTGAGACCCTGTGAGTATCAAAACAACCAAGTTTAGAAAGTGTTACAGGTATGTACCATTCTAAATTTTTATGTTTTCACTTCATATATACATTTGTGTCGAGTGTTTCTCTGTATGCAGTCTCTAAGTGGTTTTTTTTTATTGTAGGAACAATGCCTCTGAGAAATCCAACCACTAGGTGATTGTTGAGGGAGCCCAAGCTGAAAGAACCAGAGGTCGGAGAAGGATCTTCTCCAGGGGTAGTGAAACAACTAGAATTTTCTCCAAGACTAGAACTGGTTATTAAAACATCCACCAAGAAGTCTTTCACTCAACCTCCAGCCTTCAGAGACATAGAGGCTAGGATAGGGTCCAAGATGATGCTCCTAGATTGGGGAGAAACCTTCAAGAATATCAGTTGGGAGGAACTCCCTGAATACACCCCACATAGTGACCTGGATGTGAGAGTGCTCGATGACCAAGTATTCCCAAATATTTGACGGTCATACCTGCACATGGTAGCAAGAAGAACCACGGTGTTTCCCTGCATAGAGATGTTACAATGGCTCATCAACCACATGGACACACATAAGTTCCTAATCAACGATGACGATGGTGGATGTTTCATAGTTTTCCTTTCAGTGGAGGTCCAAAAGTACTACAATATTAGAGACCTGGAAGAGTGATTGAATATTGATTTCATTGTGAAATTTTACGATCTCCATGACACCAGCCGGGTGATGGCCTCGTGGTGGCGCGAAGATAAGAAATTCACCTACCATACCTCTAGCTAGTACCAAATAGCCAACCTAAGAGAACCATACATCTTCCTAATGGGACTCATCTGTCGGTTGTATGGTGAGAAAGATTGCTCTAGGTTTTCAAAGGTGTGGATGCCTCTAGCGTACATAGTAGCTATTGGGGAGCCAGTATTTCAAAGCAGTTGAGCCTATTCATACAACAGGCTCAGACACCAAAATAACGGGAGTCTCTAGTATTATATATGGTGTCATACTTACTGGACATCATGTGCGCCATAAACGTCTTCTTCAGCATGAACTTAAGATAGCATGTCGTGGAGCTCCTGGTCCATGTGTATTTCAGCATCCTGTGGGAGAATAGGTACAAAAAATTCTATTCCCTCATCTACGATGAATTAATCACACACATTCATTTTATTATTTTCAATAAAGAGTGTCCAAGACTATCAGCTGTGTCCAAAAATGTGATATACAAGGTCGTCCACTGGTATCTGGATGAACACGATACCTATATTATGGTATTCGGGGCCACTGGAGCACCTCATATCTTACCATCACATGTCCCTGACCAGGTTGTGGTGGGGGAGATATGCTACTAGACCATACTATAAGGATACAATGTTATCCTAGTCAAAGATAAAAAATGGGCATTTATACCGTATGGGTTCCATGTCGGCTTCTACCTAGTGAAAGACATTGCCTAAGCCAAATAGGAAGGGTTGAACCAATTATAATTTTGATTCCAGACCGACAGGTTCTGTAAAAATGAGCCAAAGGTTTTGGTCCTAAATCAATCTTCTCAAGTGACATCTTGTTGGCCATATGCCCACAATAAATTTGAAGACAAGATCTTCAGAGAAAAACCCCAATATTGGGACGAGGTGGTGGCACATATGGCCAATCCCAAAATTACCAATTTCAGAGCCATAAGTCTATATGATCAAGCAACAACAATATAAAAATCAGGTCAAGAGGCCCTCAAATCCAAAGAATAAATGCTAGTGGTCGAAGAAGCATTTCCCCAAGTAGCAGCTGAAGCAACAGAAATTCCCCAGGTAGCCCCGGTGTAAGGTAGAGATACCCCCATGGCTCAGGATGTGCAGGAGAGGGGGTTAATCATGTTAGAGCATGCGCAAATGATAATTGATCAGCTGGAAGATGACCTGAACCTCATAAACATGACAAGTCTCCCTGCAGACAATCTGGATAGAAGTCAGATGGGCCCAAGTGGCCCTGAATTCATAGACCTTGATGAAATTACTAGGTTATGTGACCCTGAGTTTTCAATGCTACCGATTATATTTCCAACAGGTGTTTCAGCTCAACCAGAGATAGTCAAAACATTAGGGAGGATAGGTCCATCAAACCCCTTAAGAAATATGATTAAAATATATGATGATGATGAGAGCCCAGAGGTGTCCCTTGTGACCCTTGTGCATATTGAAGAGGAAAAAGATCTAGAGAAGACATTTTCCCTGGTTCCCGATTCTCAGATTCAAGGGTTCCCACAGATCAAACGAGAAGTTGAGAGTGGCTTAGACACTAAGCTTCCCAATGCACCACAAACACAAGCGGATAGTTAGAAAGATGGGTCGAGGTCAGGCGAACAAAATGAAGAAGTTTTGTAGCGGACAATTGATGTTTCAATGACCGATGATAAAGTAAGTACCCAGCATACCCCCGATGCCTCAATTTCAATTGATTCTCAAATCCCTGATGAGTGACAGACAGAGGTCGGGCCTTCAGAACACAGGGAGGAAGTTCGAGAACCCAAACCTGAACAAGTATATACCATCTGGAGTCTAGGAAATACACTCACATGGGGAGATCACCAGATTCCTGAAACTATGGAAGAAGTAGTCGAAATACATGCTATAGATTATGATCGGAAAAGGAAGGATATCATCCAAAGAACAACCAAGAAGAGGAGGATACTCTGGACCGCTCCATTCTCATCACCACAAAGGAAAACCTGATCAACACCGAGCATGATAAGACATCTAAATTCATCAGCATAGGGATGGAGATCATTGATGCCACCCTAGATAGAGATAAAATAGATGAAGTGGAGATGGTTTCCTCTTTATAGGAATTGGAAAATTTGTGCCACTTGGTGAAATACTACCAAGACACCACACAAGTCGCGGTGTACCTAAGGAGAGAATTCAAGGAGGCCTACAACAAGTTTACATATGAATGACACCTATTCACTACAAGGATAGTCGAGCTTCAGGAAGAAACCCTCATGGAACTTGCGAAGTGAAAATACATGGAGAGGTGGTATGAGAAATCACAACAGGTCGTGGAAATAATTGAATATATCAGCGCAGTGCAAAAGGGTCGAGACGTCGAAGAGCACAAAATCCGGGTGCTAATGGAAAGAAGCATTGACCGCGTAAGGAAATCGACTAATTATTGGGTCAATATGTCCCGGGAACCCCATTGAGAATTCCAAGAAAAATGGGCCAAGTGCCAGAAAAAATGGATCAAAATTAATCAAGCTATGAAAGACATCGGACTCCCTGAATTTGGCATGCCTGATGACTTTCTCGACTTGCACAACATAGTCAGATCGTAGACCGAGAAAGATTCATCGTGGGCTGAAGAAATAGAAAAGGTGATAGACACGGCACTAGGTCAGGTATGACAGTTTATGGAACACTCGATCAAAGCTCGGGCTGTGCTACAACAGTTAAGTGTTAGTATATTCAAGTATTGGGCACATGCGGTAGAGATAAGAGAGATTCACTCGACCCCAATACAACAAGATATATTCCCATACGCTAGCACTTGCGAGGATCTATTCATCAGGTGGTCGGAGTACGAGAAGAGTCACCCTCTTAAGTGATATCTTGAGATGACTGTTAGAAAAACTCATAGGAGAGAATGCCATGTGAAATTTTTTTATTTTCTTATCTACACTTTAGTTGTTATTTTTAGTTAATTTTATGTTATAAATTAGAGAATCGATCGATTAGTTAAGGGTTGATGGTTGTTAAAAGAAACTCTCATTTTTGGTTTTGTTAAGAATTATTTTGGAGATGCCTTTAATGGAGAATTCCTTTTGGGACCAGAGAGGAAAGTTGTGTTTTCATCAAATGCATGTATTATTGGATGTGAAGAAGAAATATTTCCTATTTCATCTCATGAATGGATGCAGTAATGATTAAGAGCTATTAAATCTATTGATAAGTTATTTGATGCAATGTTTTACAGTTATTTCTTAATGATGAAAATTAATCATTGTGTTATTATGTGATTGATGATTAGAATTGAATGAATTATTTTACTTGCCATTGTTTATCACATGCATGTTTTCTTCTGATAAATTGTATCTCATTTAGTAATCAGAATACCCACATGGTTAATGTATTAGTACTAGGCTTGTGGTAGACAATCACTGTCTGCATGTTTGAGTAAAGGGTTATCCCAAGCTCAACCTCTTCTCCAATAGTTAAACTTGTTCCCATTTTGTTACCTAGTTTGTTTATACCGACTTTCCATATTATATCAATCCCACCTAAGAGAAAATGAAAAAGAGAGAACTTCCAAATTGAAGGGGAGGCCTTCATAAGAAAACATAAATCGCATCGATTAATTAGACGGATCACAAGATCTGGAGAACCATTCCACCATTGAATGTTGCATAGTCTAATTGGGCCTCGGTGGCTGGTTTGGTTCCTGTTGTCAAGTTAAAAGGATTCAAGACCCATCGAAATAGCCATAAGGTTTTGTTGTGAATGGAAAGAAGGATCTCATATGCAAGCCAAGAAATTCCATGTATGGTTTAAAATAATCACCAAGGATGTGGTATCAAAAATTTGAGACTTATATGCTGGGACTTGGATTCACAAGAAGAAAAGAGGATCATTGTGTGTATTTTAAATTAATTGGTGACCATTTGATTTATTTACTCTTATGTGGATGACATGTTGCTAATAAGAAACAACAAGGAGATTATCTAGGATGTGAAAACTCAGTTGTCCTCTAAATTTGACATGAAGGATCCCAGTGCTGCAAATTTCATTTTGGGCATGGAAATTAAGATAGATAAGAAAAAGAGGAAACTCTAGTTAAATCAGATAAAATATGTCGAGACAATATTGCAGAGGTTTAATATTGCAGGAATGTAAACCATTCAAGGTCCCTATTCCTGTTGGTCTAAAGTTATATGCAGATCAATGTCCCAAGACACAGAAAGAGGAGGCAAGCATGTCTTGTGTTCCATATGTGAGTGTAGTTGGAAGTTTGATGTATGCAATGGTCTATACTAGACCGAACATTGCACATGCAGTGGAAGTTTTGGGCAAGTATATGTTAAAACTAGAGAAGGAGCATTGGACAACACTAAAAATAGTTTTCAGTTATATGCGTGGCACTACTAGCTATGGATTGTGCTACCAAGGAATACCAGGATTGGAAAGAGTGTTGGACATACATGGATTTTTGGATGTAGACTAGGCTGGAGATATGGATTGAAGGATATCTACAATCATGTATGTTTTTAACTTGTTTGGAGGAGATATCAGTTGGATGAGAAAAATACATGATGTAGTGGCACTTTCAACTACAGAAGTTGAATACATGGAAAAAAATCATGAAAGTAAGGAAGAAAAATGGTTACAAATATCGTGCTCAAGTATTGGTTTGGTACAACAAGATATAAGGATAGATTGTGATAGCTAGAGTGTAATTTTTCTAGCAAAGAACCCAACTTATCATTCAAAGAAAAAGCATATTGATATTCAACATCACTTTGTGAGAGACATGGTTGAATAAAAGAAAGTGTTGATGATGAAGGTGGAAACTTTGAAGAAGGTTGTAGATTCATTAACAAAATCTGTGAGCATTGAGAATTTCCCTTGGTGTAGAGGATCCATGGGCATTGTTTCCTTGGATTGTTGACTATGTAACCTTGTAACCCACTATATGCAAGGAAAACAACAAGTGGGAGAATGTTGGGTATGTTCTATATTATTTTGAGCAACTAGCTCTAGTGTCTGCTACATTGCACCGAGTGTGTGGGGGGTTTTGAGGGGGGGTTCTAGGCTTCCCCCTTCAGGGGTTACAAGGGGGAGATATCCCCTCTACGTGAGGATTCGAGGGAAGCACCCTCGAGAAAAAAAATTCCTTGGGAAACATGTCACATTTTTTGCCTCATTTTTTGTGTCACCTCGATTTTAGTGTCCTTTGTTAGGTGATTTTTCGGCACATGGCTTTTGTCGATGGTTTTCTATTTTCGGTTAAGAAATTAGCGTTATTGACTAATCCAGGTCATTGCGTTAGGGTTTTGGATGTTGTTGGATCCTATATGTATATTGTATTGTAAAAATGTATCGCAATGTATGAATATAGAATATGTTGGTTTTCCTAGTTTGGGTTTCCATGGGAAAAATATCTGTGTAATGTTTGTATTTTCCATTGTATATTTTTTGTTCTTTTACTGAAAATACATTTGCAGTAAATAATTGTACAAGGTTAAAATCTATAGGGAAAGTGACGTTATGTTAGATATTATTGTTAAATATTTTTGTCAAATAAAGGATATTTAAGCCTACAATATAGGATAAAGTGTGTTGGGCTTGAGCTTGATATTTATTAGTTTTAAGATTAATGCCCACCATGGTGAGAACTAGTATGTTACTTAATTTAGGTGAAGGTAAACTAGTCGAAGGGGGGATAGCTCCTAGAAAACTTGAACCAGATGGCCTTAAATGGGATGAGGGTTCATAATTAGAATAATAATAAGAAAAAAAAATACTAAATTTTAGGGGGGTGATCCAAAGGGAGGGATAGGATGGTTAATCCTAACTCATTGTGAAAGAGAGAAAAAATATTAGGAATAATTAAGGGAGACGAGCCAAGAACTCTATGATAGAGTCTCCTTGGGGGTGTAATGATTCCTAAGTGTCATTATCTCTTATAATAGGAAATTAATCTATCTAAAGATAAATTCACCAAATAAATTAATCAAACAAACAAAATGATAAAAAAAAAACAATACATTCTCAAGTGATGCAACAAGTGGTTTCAAGTGTCTTTGAATCAAGATATAGGTGGCATAATTGAAGCTTCCATCCTATCAAAGAAAAATACTCTACCCTAAGAGATAAACTAAGAGCAATTAAACAAGCCTAAACTATGCAAAAGGGCCTTCCAAACAACTAGCATGAGAGCTTATGAAATCCCTTATGTATATGAGCGAAGATATGACTGCAATATTTATAACAAGGAAAAAAAGGTGATGAAACCCCAATGTCCCATATAAATCTGTCTTGGGTTCACACCCTCCTACGAGAGCCACCTAGGTAAGAACCATATAAGAAATGCCACAAGCTACCTCATCATGAATACGTACAACATGTTACATTGACTTCAAGATTAAATTAAATGGTCAGGGGATATTTAGTATTAAAATATCTAAGAGTCTCAATACAATACCAACCTTGGAATTAAACACTATGAGGAGTGTGTCTATTACTAAATAGGCCTAAACAATATCCTATAGAAAGGATTTCAATTTCCCTAAAAGAAAACCACTATGTTTTATATGACAAATGGTAGTAGAGAATTGTTTGGATGTCCATCCCCGCAACCCTAAATTAACCGAAAGATTATTTTAGGCCCTAAGGGGGGATTAAGTGTGTTAAGTTAAGTTTTTTAAGTATGAGCTTGGGCTCATGAACTAAGAATATGATTAAGTTGTGAAGTGGTTGCACAAATGGTTTGATAAACATCAAAATAAAATGCTTTGAAAAAGAGTATAAGTAAGATATGAAATTGGAAAGAAAGATAACAAATAAGAAAAATACTCAAGTAAAAGAATTGTTTTTACCCTAACAATAAACTTTCAAAGTAGAAAGAATCATGAAATAATTTATATCTACAAATAAAAACTCCTACTTCAACGTGGATAAGAAATAGGACTAAATAAGAATGAACTTTCAAAATGAAAAGCCAAAAGAAACAAGATAAGTACCAAGAAGCAAGGGAAATTATTTTCTCTAACTTGAAATACTTTCCAATATAAAATACAATTCCTAGTCTAACAACAAACAAACAAGGGAAAATATATGGAAAAGAGGTAACTAGCAAGTTGAAAAAGAAAAGATTAAAACTCCACACAAAAACCAAAACTCTAGGACAAGTACTAATAAAACAAGGGAAGCGTTTCTTTATCCATTTTTTTTGCAAATGAAGAACATATAAGAGATATTTAACCAAGCTATTGTTTTGTCATAATTATATTTCAATATAAAGATGCAATGCAACCAAAAGAAAACCTAAAAGGGATAGTTACTATGAACACTAGGGGTGATTTTCTCAACCTACAATTTTATCAAAGAATGCAATACAATATAGTATCAACAACCTAAATGGATGAATAAACCATATAAGAATACGTTTAAGGCCAATACAAAACCAAAAATGAAAATTCTAAGAATTGTGTAGAAAATTACCCAAACGTTTTCGTTGGTAATGCTTAAATAGGGGGAAATTTATATTTTGAATGAGTGAAACATTGGGGCATATTCACACAAATAATAGTAGTGATCACATAGTCTCTCATCTACTATATGTAAAAATCATTCACATCCTCTGATCGAAGAAAACAACTCCCTATTTTCTACCCTGTACTGGCAATATAGACGGACTAGATTAACTTTCTGCCACAAGACCTTCCAATATCGCTCTGTCTCTCGATTTCCATTGATATATTATAAAATCAATTCAGTCAAAAAATTATTCATCTCTCTTTTTATCAAGATCTTAGTATAGTCGAGAATGGTTGGGCTTGTGTATTGAAGCATCTGTTTCCTTAGCTAGGACTATAGGATTACATGGTTAATATCAAAGGGTTGGAGAGTGAATGGGTTAACAACATCATGTTTGGTATCCCAAATAGTCTTTTTTATGGGTGGGAAATCCCTCCTATAGACTAGAATTAAGGGTTTTATCATGCATGCAGAAATGACCTAAAGTATCCTACTTTTTACCAACATCCCAATCATAAATCCCATTATTCATATGTAAGTACAAGGTTAAAGAGATCTAGTTACTGTACCTTAGTTTCCATGTTTGATGTCGATCCCTTTAATGCTTGGTCACTCCTTGAATGCAACTCTCCTCCCAATGATGACCTGCATTCGTAAAAGACAAACAAAGAACTCCACATGCATATAACCTATAAACTAATGGGTTAGAGATTCTATCAAAATATAATCAAAATTTAAATATTGACAATCTCATATGGCGGGACAGGAAAAGTACTTATTTTATTAATCTTGCAAGAGTAACCTTACAATGGTGAGATCGACCACTTCTCCTCGAATCTAGTCCTGGGCTCCTCTTCAACTATGCTCCAACTGCTTCTATATATGTTTCTCTTCACACAATAGTTTCAAAAGGTTGGGGCAAGGGGAACTAAATTAGGTATAGTTTATTTGATATGATTTTCCTCCTTCCAAATGGGACCCCTACCCCTTATTTTATAGGCTAGAAAGGGATAGGTATTTGGTCGAGTGACTGACTATGGGTGGTTAGTCATTTTAGTTAACTTACCCAAAACTGTGTGTTCCATATGAAACTTTCCATTTTTCATGCTTTTTAGGTATATGTGGGATGTAGTGGGTCAGCCAGCGTATACACGCGTACAGTAGTGGAGCAGGGCACATATGCCTTCAAAAAGATTGTTTTTTAAGAAGTTGTTCAGTAGTGGCTTGGCAAAGAAGAAAAATGAGATGGTCTGATGTCAGGTAAGCATGTCTGGTGCGATTTAGGGTTATAACAGATGCCCCCTAATGTGTTAGGTCATAAGAGAATCTAATGGCCGAAATACATTATCAATCTTCACCAACATACCAAACAAGTGATCCCAGGAACTAGAATTCGGGAGGTTCCATCTGCAAAATAACAATTGTCTCACTGAGGCAAGCATACCCATGCTCGAAATGAAATAAAATTGTTTCTACCAATTAAATACACTGTAGATCCATGTCATATAACTATATAAAGTGTAGCCATGAGTAATACACAACGAATCTACATCTCGAAATCAAAAAGATATACATGTATAGTCTCCATCTCCAAGAAGCGAATAAGGCCTAATGGCTAGAGATGAGGCATTCAGAGCTTGAGAAACAACTTCAAAATATTCACAACTCGGGTAGAAGTGTAATATGATTGTATGAATTCACTACCCATAGGTCTTCGATGACTTGTTAGGAACGAACTAGAGGACTTTGATGATCAGGTTGAAGGCTTCATGGATTTCGAACAAAGACTTGATTGGGATTTTGGGATGATCGGGAATGAGGGTAAGAGACAATCTGCAGAGGGGGCCGACTCAATATTGGTAATAAATTCCCTTGGACAATAGCATGACAAAATATGAGACTCAGGAAACATGATATTTTGACATAAGTTCATGATGCAGGAGGCACCACAAACTCTCCATATGTTTGGAAGAATAACCAAACGGAGGAGGAAACAACTCTATGTAGTGAGAACAACTTCCTAAGATCATATTAAATCCTAGGGATTGACAAACAAATGAAAGGATGTGCTTTGTCCAAGGGCGACTCATTGTGCTGCTAATAAAAAGAAAATATTTTTCCCTTCCTCGTTTTGGGGTATATTTGATTTTTTTTTGTCTTTTTAAATAATTTTTGAAAGCTTGAAAAAGAATAAAAGAATTCTATGTTACAAAGGAGGATCGAGTGTCGCAGCCATACTAGTTCCAAGTGCACGGAACACATGGATGCTTAGGGCAAAGGGACATATGCAGGAAAAGGACACTCGGAAAAAATCCTCCATGGGCCAAAGGTGTCAAGACACAAAGGCAAAGTGATACAGGGCTTGCGTATAAGGCATGCTTCAGATGGTTAAGTTGAGAGAAACATGGAGCCGACATTAGGCCAAAGACACAGGTATGCAAACACGATTAATAAGACACACAATGGTAATGTCCTTCGATGTAATTTTAATGAGCCAAAAGAAGGTAAGCTCGATGGTTTTTCATATTTAAGGAGTCTGAAAAAGTGTAAAAGGAGACTCCACCACTACAGTACCATTTTCAAAGATAGTCTAGTCAGCTCTAAAAAGGGGTAAACTAGTACCGACCAGACATCTATTCAATACCATTTTAACGAGTGTGATAAAGACAAGATCACTCGACAATTTTTTCATATTTTAGGGAGTCTGAAAAAAGATTAACTATGGACTCTATTAGGAATGTTCTTCTGGACCATTTTAACGAGTGTGAAGGAATAAGGTCACTCGATGATCTTTTCAATTTTAGGGAGTCTGAAAAGAGCTTAACTATGGACTTTGTGGGGGTTCCTTTTTCTTAAATTTAGTCCCTCAGGCCCGAAAAAGGCTTAAAATCATACCTGAGAATACTCTTCTAGGGAACTGAATCTCCTAGAGTATACCTTTGTTTGTACAGTTGACCGTCCAGACCAAAAAAGGGGTAAAATACCGTTGGACATACGTGCCTTCAAATTTCAGTTTAGCGAGCATGAAGGTCAACAAGATTGCTCGACAATCTTTTCATTTTTAGAGTGTCTGAAAAGGGCTTAAAATAAGACCTGTTATGTTCTGGGAGTCCGAGGGTGAGGTCAAGAGTGATAATGCATCATGAAAATGAGGCTCAAACTCGTAATAAGGATAAAATAATAAGGGCTCCCAAGCCTATAGTCATTAGTGATGGCATGGACACCAAAATGCAACCAGGATCTACCTAGGGCATCCATGTTAAGGTAGGCTCTACCACGAAACTATGACACTGCTAAAGCAGCAATGATGGTTTCGTGTCACAAATTGGTAGGATCGATCATATGGCATAGTGATAAAGATAACAAGATGCAGAAAGTGGAGGTGGAATCCTAACTTAAATGCAACAAGTTGGAAAAAATGACTTTTTACCAAAGGACTCTTTAAAAATACCCAAATATCCAAAAAGTTTCCCAATACCCAAAGTAACTATTATCGTAACAATCCATAGAAAACTCTTGAACCATACTGAATGATTTTCAACTTAGAAAAAATGACAAAAGGGTCCAAAAATTGACAAAAAGTGGCCAAAAAAGTCTATAAATAGAAGCTGGAAACTCATTATCACTATTGCAAATTGAGAAATTGACTAAAAGACAAAAATACCCCTTTGTGAAAAGAATTGATTCTGAGAGCTTCAGTGGATGAAATGAACTTCTGCTTGGACCAAGTAAGTACATACTAACCTCCCTTGCATTTCCATTCTTCCTTTATGCATTTTTTTTTGTTTTTTGAGGGGGTTCTGACCTTAAAAGGTCGGCCCTACATATACGCGGAATGTCCTTATACAACACACATGTGGACGTGTGCATAGTAAAAAATGCATGCATGCACACGTCACTGTGTGAATTACAACCAACGTGTACCTTCTAAGATGTGAAAAAAATAAAAAATTGCAAGGGCTAATCTCTCCTAAACTTATAAACAGTAGGATGTATGTTCACTGGAGAGAAAGGGAGCATGAGGACATTGATATTTTGGTTGACGAGGACCCTAATGCTCTTTCCGCATTAACACAATGTGGTTTGATAAAAAAAATCCATTGTACTTTCATACGGGCACAACCTAGGCTAATGAATGCCTTGGTTGACTATTGGAACCCTGAAGTAGAGGCATTCATGCTTGAGGGTCAATCGTTGACTCCAAAAACCGAGGATGTATACTTTTTTACTGGCCTCTCAAGGAGAGGGGAACTAGTCAAATTTTGCACCTTTCCTTCTGGGCCTCTCAACACTGCGGAGTTGATTGGAATCCACTCTGAAGTCGGTACCGACAAGATGGGCATGTAGGTGCCAATAATAAATATCTTTGACCTATCATTGAAAGTGATAGTTTTTCTTATTGGGTGGATCACTGGATCTGCGGCTCTACATTAGGCCTCCCGGGTGCACATGAATTGTTCAATTCAGTGCTTAAATGCACAAATATTTGACTGGAGTAACACATTACTAGACTACATGAAGAGGTAGTTGATGGAGTGTCGTATGCAGAGGCACAGGAACTTTGTCTTTGGGATAATTCTTTGTGCTTTCTTCCTTGAGAGAGTACCAGGGCTCAATCCTAGAGAAACGATACGAGGGCACGAGGCCTCTCACACCGCACTATGAATATGGGCAACATTGTTTCCGCGACAGGGGGGGACAAAGGACCATTGAGGCCTTTGATGACAAGTTTTTTGATGACAAGAGGACTACCCCTATGCTGGGATCAACTTCTCAAGAGGTCCTGAGATTCAGGTACCTCCCGGAGAGTAGCGAGGAGAGATGGGTAAGTTTGCTTTTTTTTTTTTTCTTTCTTTTTGAAATTTACTTAATTTTTATGTTGTTTTTATATATATCATTTTTTGTATATACCATAGTATCTTACAATTAAGTATGTGTTATGTGCAGATGTGGGGCTAGTGCATCCAGTGGACTTCACAAGGAATAGACAACGTCCTCAACCAAAGGCAGGACCAGTTGCAGTTGGTAGACCAATAGAAACAGGGGTACCTCCATCCGGAGAGGATGAGAGAGTATTGAGACGGGTAGAGTGGAACTTTACCTCGCTCACTCATACAGTCCCCATGGTAGAGATCAAGGATCTACCACCATCTAGGCAACCTCATGTAGTGGGGGCACAATCGATGTGGGTCCGAATTTTTTGGCGTTTGGAAAACCTTGTTGATCATTATAACATGGCCAATAGGCCCCATCCTTAGTTAGATATGAGGGCACTATTTGTATATTTTTTAGGGCATAAGCCCTCTGAATCTTTACTGGACGTATTTTTGAGGCACTTGCGTCCACCCATGTACTCTGATATTTTTGATATTATATATGGATTTTTATGTCTTCTTATGTCTTATGGGTTACATCTACTTTACAAATGTATTTACATGTGCATCTGTGTGTCTTTCTTACATGTGTGCAAGATGCCAATCTAATATTTGATTAGCTAGAGTATCTGTAACTTGATTTAATCTTCTAGGAACATGAAAATATGTAATATAATCAAATCTTCGTTCTAAGAGACGTACCCTAAATAATCGTTGGTGTAGAGTAGGATCATGAACACAGTAGACTCCATTTAACTGAGACACATCCAGCTGAGAATCTAAATAGACCCAGAGGTGAGAGATACCAAGTGACAAAGCATCATGAAGTAACTCAATAACTGCATTGTATTCAACGACATTGTTTGTGGTGTCGCCTAAACATATACTTCCTGAAGATAACAACTGGCTCTGAGGTGTGAAAATCACCCAAGCTGCAGAGGAAAGCCTCTAAGTGTGTCGGCTAGCTTCGTCTGTGAATCCAACGAACACCTCTGATTCACTTGACATATACCATAGTGAAGAAGATGACATAAAAAGTGACACGTCCATAAAACCAAAAACCCAAAAAGTAATAGTACAAAGACTATACATATATTACAAAAAGTCACCCAAGGTGACCCACCTATGAGTAATACTTCTTGAGGTAGAGCCCATTTCTAGGCTCTACCAAAAAATTTCCCTCAAAGTCCACCAGATGATAAGCACCCTTCTGTAGCACTTGTTTCACAATGAAAGGTCTGAACCACATGGGTTTGAACTTGCCTGCCCCCAGGGGGTCCTTATCTTGGTCATAAACCAAGACAAGGTCGCCTTCATAGAAAATCCGAGGATGAATGGACCGATCATACTAACACTTGAATTTTTGTTTGTGAGACTCATTGGACAAGATCGCATCACGACGTTGTTCATTGAGTTGTTCAAGGTATAGTAATCGTTCTTCAAGTGTTGAAGTATCTGGCAATAACTGTACTGCCAAGTTTAACGATGGGATATGGTATTCTATAGGCAAGGCTAATTCCATCCTGTAAATGAGTTGAAAAGGTGAGAAACCGGTTCCAGTCTTAACAGACGTTTGGTAAGCCCATAATGTCGAATATAACATCAAATGCCAATTTGACTTGGCTGAATTGATTGTTCATTGTAGAATGGTGTTAAGAGATTTATTTACATCTTCCACTTGACCATTTGATTGGGGGTAATAAGGTGATGAATGTTCTTTCCTCAACCCAAGATTTGATGTTAACTTAGTCATCATTTTGTTCTGAAAGTGACTGCCATGGTCAATGACAATATCTCTCGGGACGTTGAACCTTGCTATTATCTGGTTGAACAAAAAGAGAGTTGTTGTCTCCCCATCATATTTGAATGTTGGCATAGATTCGACCCACTTGGTGAAGTATTCTACTGCTATGATGATATAGTGGTGCCCCCTTGTTGAAGGGGGGTTGCATGTAGTGTAATCAACCCCCCATTTAGTGAAGGGACCAACGGTAATAATGGGAAACATGGGAGCGGGGTGTGCCCTCATATTCCAAGAGAAGATCCAACACGGGTGGCACTTCCTGATCGATTCAACACAATCTTTGATTAATGTCAGCAAGAAGTAACCGGCTTGTAGAATCTTTTGGGTTGTTGCCAACCCAAACAAATGACCGCCACATGCTCCAGTGTGGAAATCATTAAACATGATTTCCGCTTCTTCATGAGTGAGACATCAAAGAAGGATGCAGTCTATACCTCCATGATACAATGTGTCCACGAGTATGAGATAGTTCTTAGCCTGATGGCATATACAGTGACGTTCGTCATGAGAAGCAGAGGCAAGACACTTCAAAGTCTAGAGATAGACAAGCACATATCCATACGAGGGGTCATGAGACACAATAAAAAACATGTCTCCTTTGATAGGCGACTCATCGGATATAACATCACCTGATTCAACCGTAAGTTCCGATATGAGTTCCACGAAGACCATCAACTTTTTGGATTTTGACGAAATGAAATCCAATTCGAATTCCTGGAGGATAACTATCCATCTACTGATTTTTCCGCCGATGACTCATCATGTCAATACATATTGAAATGGATTCATGACGACAATGATGGTGGTCTTGTGAAACAAAATATAATGACGGAACTGTTGGACAGCATGAACTACTGCCAACACAAGTTTTTCAATATGGGAATAATTGAGTTCTGGTCCAACTAGGCCCCGACTCAGGTAATAAATCGCATATTCTGAGAGTAAATCATCCTTTTGAACTAAGACCATACCGATGGTCGACTCTGAAGTGACCAAGTATAATAGGAAATATTTATTATAATTGGGTGGCCAAAGCAGAGGGGTTGAGATGAGGGTGCTTTTCAATGCTGTGAAATAGCATTGAGCAACTTCTTCCCAATGAAAAGAAACTTACTTCTTCAATAAATGCATAAAACCCTTGGTGATCTCGGCATAGTTTGCGATGAAGCGCCATAGAAAATTCACTTTTCCTTGTAGACTCTGAAGCTAAGGTATGGTGCATGGTGGAGGAAATTGAACTATTTCCTCAACCTTGAGAGGATCGACCATGATCCCTATTTTCAAAATGATGAAACCTAACAGACGACCTGATGTGATGCAAAAACTACACTTGTTGGGATTCAAGCATATTCTGTAGTAGCGACACCATTCAAGGATAAGTTAGAGGTTTTTCGGATGATCGTCTCTCTTGTGAGATCGTGATACTAAATCATAAAGATAAGCCTCAACTATATGTTTGAGTTTATGGAAAGAAAAAGACATAGCCCCCTGAAACGTAGCTCTAGCATTTTTAATACCAAAAGGCATCTTATGATAAGTGAATGTACCCCATGGACAGATGAAAGCGGTTTTGTGTTGGTCTTGGGGTTTGATTTGGATCTGATTGTATCCCGAAAAACCATCCATGAATGAAAAGGCCTCGCATCCTGTGAATTCATCGACTATATGGTCAATAAATGGCGTGGGGAAATTAGCTTTTGGGCAGGCCTTGTTCAGATCATGAAACTTCATGCATACACGAATTGTACCTTGTTTTTTATTGACTGGCACAGGATTTGACACCCATTGAGTCAATTGGATGGGGTAGATGAAACCATATTTAAGTAATTTCTCTACTTCAGCCTTGATAGCTACTTCTTTCCTAGGATTGACCGGAAAAAGCTTATGCCAGACCATCTTGACATCAGGATAAGTCATGATTTCATGTTCGATAATTCTTGGGTCTATCCTTGGCATTTCCTTGTAAAACCAAACAAAGACATCACATAATTATTTAAATAAATCTGTGTAGATGTGAATCTCCTCGGGGGAGCAGTCCTCTCCGACGAAGATATTCTCCATGATGCCAGGGGTTATGGAGATGTCAATAGGTATCATTTCAACTATTGTTGCTATATTTCCTTCATCGTAAATCACATGTGTTGCCAAAGGATTGACAGGACAATATTTATCTCCATTCATATTCAAAGTGAATTCTCCTGCTTCAATTCATCTTAACTCTGGGAGGAAGTAAGATCTATTATGAATATCATCGCAAGGTTTGTCCGAACTAGTCATTGCCTCAATAATCACTTCGTCTGAAGGCAAGACTAAGTCTAAAGAATCTGTATCAACAAGGGAACCTTGAGCCAAAATAGGCTCGAGCACCAGATCTAAATCTTGTGCTGGAGTCGGATCGAATTCGACAGAAGTTCATTGAATGATCGAGTATACAACTTATACCATGAACAAAGGCATGGAAATGCCATGGTGCTTTGTCCCTTCCATCATAACAGATGGGGAAGGAAGGGTCCACGGATCATGAAAGTACGTCGTGTGAAACGACGAGATTTGAAAAATTTCCAGCCGAGGCTAGTCGGGGATAAACGTCATATAATGGACATTGCCGGTCAGAGGCGGGTAATCCAAATTACCCATAAATTATGGGCACAAAATAACCCCTACATTGACGATGACAGGCTGGGGGTTATCAATTATCGAGACCATGGAGATTCCCGATGAAGGGTTAGGATGGGAGAAGGATAACTGATCGATGGTCACAATCTATCCCTCATGAGGAAACAACAAGACCCACAACACTGTCGTGACCACTTCTTGCATAGAGTAGGTCCAACTTATGCCTAACAAAATATTGTAGTCGAGAGATGCATCAACCACTTCAACTTCGACACACACGGTTTTTCCCCCTAACTGCACGGGGAAAGAGGGGATGATCCTATTAGTCCCTAAAGTTGCATTGATTGTGAGAGGGTGCAAGCTAGGGCATATCAATTTATTGCAAATTTTTTTAAAGGTTTTAATGATTTGGTTTTTTGGGGGTAAGGTGGTTGAAAACTGGCTCAAGAGTATAGCATAACATTAAAATCACAATCAGAACATAACATATCCCATTGACTGGTTAAAAGGTAGTCACATAGATTAATTAGACCAATAATAAAAGAGAGGAGGAAGCTTCCAATTTGTCAACTTCACATAAATCATTGTCTCAGAATATCATAAAGAAACAATACCATCAGCTTGATATCAAAACTTGAAAATAATTTCCATAGTAAATTTTTCACTGTATTAATTAAGAATTAAGAAACAAAAGCATTGCAATCTGAATAATGAATTCAAGCATGAAGAAAGAAAACAGATGAGAAAAGAGTGTCTAACCATCCATATGCCCTTGCTATTAAGTGTCAAATAGAATAATAATGCCTTACAAGGAGTTTTCAGAATAAGTCCTTTGGATCTCCAATTTTTCGACCATAACATAGTCTTTCCTCTTCCTATTTAAACTATCCATAAAACCTCCATATCCTATCATCTAGTGTACTTTTAATGACTAGATCCGAATAGTATCTATCTACTAGGGAAGTTAGCTCAAAAAGAGCTTTTACAATCCAAAAATAGATCATTGCTCAATAGCTTGATATTGTATGATTTTTCCAGCATTACATTTGATTCTACAAAATAGGGATTAGTTTGATCTAGTCATACAGTTCGAGGTCTTTGCATTTCACAGGCCAAAAATGAGTAGACACTGCCATATTTCTTGGAAAACATCAAAATTATGATTGTAGCAATCTTCATGAAACCTTTAGGATATAATCACAGTAGTAGCTTTAGCATTTTTCTGTTTGAGATTTGTGGTAAGCATGACATTGTGCCAATAGAGTTTGAAGTTTATTTCTCTGAGTTCTTTGAGAAATGCCCTTTGCTCAGTTTTCTTCTTTTTGAAACCTTGAATCCTTTCTTGCTGACGAGCATTCCATTGTTCTATTTGTGCCTTTTCTTTCTTCAACTGTCTCACTGTTTTCTGGAATTTCTTGATCCTTTCTTTATCAGTTCTGATTTTAACCCTGAATTCTGAGAACTCTTCAAAAGGTGCAGGCTCATTCAGATTTAAGGCAACCTTGGGTTCTTTCGATTTAACTTGGTATTTAGAAACCAATCTTGAGCTATGTTCTTCATCATAACTTATTGAATCCATGGCTTCAGGCACATTTGATATGTGATATGAGTCTACAAGGTAATCATTTTTATTCTCAGGAATCTCACTGATACCTTTAGAAATTTATTTAGCATTTTCCAATCTGGTTGTAGCTCTTGTTACAAGTCATGTAGATGATGAAATTTTTTGTTTACCTTTGTTTACTAGTTTCTTAAGCAGTGGAGTTCCTTTTTCCTTTTTCCTGGTACCTACTTCAACATCTTCAGAGTGATATTCTATAACTATGACATTTTCTTCTTTGATCGATGGATTATACATGGCTTTAGACTTCAACCTGTACTTGTTGATAACCCTAGTAGAATTCCTTCTAGGTTTTTGAGACGCAGACACACCTTTATCCTTTGTCCTTTTGACTGCAATGCCTGTTTTACTGGTTGATGGTGATTCATGATTGACTGTAGTTTGAGTATTAAAATCTTCATCTGAATCTTCTTCCCCTTTAACATCTTCCTCAGAAAAAAATTTGATTTCTGGATCCAACTTAGGTCTTTTACCTATGTTATTCCTCATCACCCTGATATCAGGCATTTCTTCTTTAACAATGGTTTCATCAATTGAAATATTTTGTTTCTGTGTAACAGTCTTTTTTCCTTTTCCTTTCTTCTGTTTGTTGGACTGTGTGTTAGGATTTAAGGATTTCATGAGCCATCTCCAGGTCTTCTATAATTCTCTCAAAGAATACATAACTAAAGTATTAATTAAGACTTGAAAAAACAGGCTACTCTTTGCATTGGTGGAGAGTGAATGCACTCTCTTTGATATCTTTGTCAAGATTTTGAGTATAATGTAAGGCAGATTTAAGGGATAATCACCATTTAGATGCATTAATATCCTAATGTGGTAGATATATACTAGTGAAAATCTACCTTCGCGGGTGATATACCTATGGATAACGATCAGAGAAGTGTTTCATTCAGGTCTAATCCAGCTGCGAGGAACTCCCCTTCTCCAATTTGGATTTTGCTTATCTGGAAGCAGGAATTGATTGAAAAAATCTGTAACCACATGCTCTTTCTTCCACCATCTTTCTCCTCCAACCACCAATCTACAAGCTTTAGCAATTGTCTGTTCTGTCACTAGCATCAGCATCTTCCTGATCTCCACCTCGTGACCATCAAAGTTTAGTGAAAAATCCATGGAGACCTGCTCGTCGTAACCTTGAAAAGTGGTAAGGAATTCAAACCACCTGGCATCTCTGAACCTTTGAGCCATATAAGGATAAGCTTCAAGGAGTTCAACACCCTCAGGTTCTAATCTGACTTCTTGTCTGCTCCTCTTAGGCGCCATCAAAACACACTACTATAACTGGCACGATTCGGATTCCAAATTTTCCACCTGCAAACTATTAGTATATAACTTTTCTTCTGAGCAAATACCTGTGCCTAAAATTCAGAAAAATCAAACATAGAATGATAGGTTCAATATAATGATCATTGAGAATTGGAAGATTTGAAATGGGTCCTTTGCGGGTACAGAGCAATCCGATCATGTAATGGTTTGAATCACAAAATGATTCCAAAGTTATTGTGGGACACATGCAAACTCTCAAACCATGATCTGTGTCATCATAACAAAATATGGGTGACGGGGGCATATTAAGGCATGATTATCTTTACGCTACGGGAATAATGCTATTCTCGTAGTGCTATTAATGACTTAGCATAATTTGAATTTGTAAAGTTCAAATAGGCATATAAAGTGACACATCATTTAAAACCATGTCTTACAACTCCAAACTTAAATAAATGATTCAAAAAGATGAAATGCAAACCATAACAAGCTAAAAACAATGATTAAAATCAAATGGAAGCAGATAATGAAGTGCAGGTAGGAAGGGTTTGGGATCAGGGTTTCTCACAAAATCAAAAGCAATAATTAGAGACTAACACTGGCTCCTTCTAGGGATGGAGTTTTGATAATAAACTCCAAGAACTGTAGACCAATGCCTTTTCCTTTATCTCTGATTCACTGATCTCCCTGCATATTTTAGTCTTTTATTCTCAACATAACTGTAAAAACAAGTCCATTGGGTATATGGAGTCTTTATTGAAAAGAAAACCTATTGTACTAACTGAAAACCTAATGAGTCATTAGAGAAAATAGTGCTTCAAGAACCTCCCATTCACTGGGCCCCCAAAAGTTTCTATGTTGTCTAAATTATAAAGGAGAAAAGTGTTATTGTTCATTACCTTGGCTATTCTAAAAGGACCATACCATAGGTTATCGAACTTACCATGTTTTTCTTTATCCTCTCTCCTGGAATCCCATCTTAAAACCAAATCTCCCTCATTGAAAATATTTTTCTTAGTTCTCTTATTGAATGTAGCCTTGACTTTGCTCTGGTGAGAAGCAACTTTCTTATTCACCTATTCTCTAACGTGCTGAACTTCAATCATCTGAAAAATTATCCTTTGGATATCATTGGGTTCTTCTAACTCTTCTTGTAGAAACTTTAAAACTGGCAGTCCCAATTGAGTTGGAAGAATAGCCTCTGTCCCATATACCATATGGAATGGAGATGTCCCAATAGACTTCTTGTTGTTGATACGATCATCCCAAAGGGAAAAATTTAACTTGGAATCCCATGATTTTTTATTTTCTTCCAGTAGTTTTTTATAATCCTTATCAGAGTCTTATTGGAAGATTCTGCCAATCCATTCCCTTAGGGGTAGTAGGGAGTAGAATGAACCAATTTGATACGATACTTATTGCAAAATTCAATCATGGAATTCAATTTAAAATCTTGTGCATTATCAGTGACCAGTTTTTTAGGACAACCAAACCAGGAAAAAATATATCCTTCTAGAAATTCCATGATTACCTTGTCTATTGTATTCCAAGTCAGAATTGCTTCAATCCACTTCGTAAAATAATCTGTGGTTGTAAGAATCCATCTATATTGTCCTGAATATGACAGATTAATCTCTCCGATGAAGTCCAATCCCCACTGTTGAAATGGTCCATGGGTGATGATTGGTTTTGGAGGAAAAGATATAAGTTTCTGCGTTCCATCAAATTTATGACAGGGTTCACATTCCCTGACTTGAGGAAAATAATATAAGAATAGAACTGGCCAGTAATATCCCTCCCTAAGAATCTTGAAGGCAGTTGTCTTCCAATGATGATGGCCTCCATAGACACCATGATGCAGATCATGAGAAATTTTTTTAGCTTCTTTTTCATCAACACACCTCAAAAAAAAACCATTGGGGTATTTCCAGAACAGGGTATGATCAACAATGCAAGGTATGATCAGGGTATGATCTGAATTTTGATTTATCCAACTCTGGGGGAGATTGAAATTTCAGCAAAAAAAATATGATACCTTTGTACCATGGTGAAGAAACATACTTGTTGTTTACCTGTGAATTTGTTTCTTCAATCTGGACAAAAGAATCTTATTTCTTGTTTGAAAGATGGTACAACCCAATTGCTTTGCAATTAGATTCTGTCATTAATTTGGCAAGGCCTTGTCCTTTTATCAGCTGAGTAGGCTTTATGGTGAGATCATACTCTAGGATTTTTGTTATCCATTTCCCTTGCTTTCCTTCACAATTAGGCTGAACCAATATGTCTTTGACAACACTGCTTGGGACATAAGCTGTAATCTTAGATTGAAGAACATATACTCTGAAGGATTTCAGAGCCTTTACCAAGGCATAGGCATGTTTTTCTATTATATCATACTTCAATTCAGAGTCTTTGAGGGTTTTGCTAAAGAAGGAGATGGGTTGCTCATTTCTTTGCAGAAGAACAACAACTATGGTATTTTCTAATGCAAATGAAAAAATCATGAATTCTTTTGAGTAATCTGAGCTAATTAGAATAGGGGCTTGAACAATAGCCTGCTTGATCCTTTCAAAGGATTCTTTCACTTCTGGTATCCACTTAATTTCTGCATCCTTTTTCAACATGTCAGTAATGTACTTGACAATATTTGCAAAGTTAGGTATAAACCTCCTTAAAAAATTAATTTTACCAATGAAGGATCGAATAGACCTTTTGTTTCTCGAAATGTCTATTTGTTGGATAGCCTTTACTCTTTCAGGATCTATTTTAATACCTTCAGGTGAAATGATGTGTCCTAAAATATTTCCTTCCTCCATGGAAAAATGTGATTTTTTGGGATTAAGTGATATATTGTACCTCCTGCACTTCTCAAAGGTCGGCTTCAAGTGTTGTAAATGTTCTTCGTCGAATGTTGAAAATATAGTGATGTCATCAAGGTAAATAACCACAAACTTATCTTTCTCCCCAATGAAAGTGATGTCCATAGCCCTTTGGAATGTGGCTCCTGCATTCATCAATCTGAAAGGCATCTTTTCATACAGAAAAGTGCCCCAAGGAGTGGTAAAAGTTGTTTTCTTTTTGTCCTCTTCCATTATTAATATTTGATTTTACCCTGAGTATCCATCATCCTCTTTGTGCCAACACTGAAAGAACGATCGTCAAAAGTTGTAAGTAGAGTAGGTGACTGAGACAAAATGGTTTGGTCGATGGCCTTCTGTTATAACCCTAAATTGCACCACACATGCTTACCTGGCATTAGGCCAACTCATATCCCTTCCTTGCCAAAGCCATGCTGAATAAACTCTTGAAAATCCTCTTAAATCAAGTAAAATGCGCCCTAAACTACTACTGCACCCGTTGGAACGCTGGCTGGCCTACTACAGCCCACGTTTACCTAACAAAGCACAAAAACAGGAAAGTTGCTGACGAGACAAAAAGCTATGGGTCAGTTAACTGAAACTCCCGGCCATGCATGGCCGAGAGTTCGTCCAAAACCCTAGCTCCTTATAGCCTATAAAAGAAGGGGTAGGGTTACTATTTGGAAGAGGAAAAACATAGGAAAGAAACTCTGCCCAATTGCCGAATCCATTTGTCCCAACCCTTTAGCCTTTCCTCAAGCCTAAGAAGAATTCAAGCAAAGCAGTTGGAGGACAAAGAAGAGGAGGAGCCCAGGATCAGGATCAAGGAACGGTGGCCGATCTCTATCACTATTGTAAGTTGATTCATCTTGATATTAATAAAAGAATACTTTTCCCATCCCAATGCATGAGTTGTATGTGATTTTTGTAATTTATGCTTAATTTCTAACCCTTAAGTAGAAAAATAGCATGCATGCGTAGTGTTTTTGTCTTGATTGCAGGTTAACTTTGGAAGGAGCAGCGTAAGCAAGAAGACAAAGCGCAACGGAGGATCTACACCAAACATTAGTAAAAAGTTTAGTAGGTCCTTTCCATGTTTGTATGTGAAAAAGGGGTTTTAATTTTTTGGGGTGATAGGTTAAAAGTGATTTCTTTAAGGTCATTATCTGCATGCAAGTCTGTTAAGCCCTAATATTGGCTCATTACCACTTAATTGGGGCATATTAGATTAGTAATGTTATTTTATTTATGTCGGCTATAGGCCATTAGTTGTAATTTAGATTAGTAATGTTATTTTATTTATGTCGGCTTTAGGCCATT
>ML797981.1:279005-289967 GCA_009831015.1 Picea engelmannii | reverse complement strand
AGTTCTGAGACTGGCCACCGTTCCTCGATCCTGATCCTGGGCTCCTCCTCTTCTTTTGTCCTCCAACTGTTGCAACATGAAGTTCTCCTGAAGCTTAAGGCAAAGCTAAAGGGTGTGGACAATAATAGGCTTGGCTATTTTGGTAGAGTTTCTTTGCTATCCTTTTTCCTCCTTTGATTAGTACCCCTACCCCTCCTTTTATAGGCTAGGAAGAGCTAGGGTTTTAGTCTAACTCTCGGCCATGCATGGCGGAGAGTTTCAGTTAACTGACAAAAAGCCTTGTGTCTCGGTGGAAACTTCCCTGATTTTTTTCTTTGTTAGGTACTCGCGGGATGTTTTGGGCTAGCCCGCGGATACCCGCGTGCAGTAAAGGGACAGCAAGTGGTTACCCGTGCCCAGTGAGAAGTTAGGGCGCGGGTTGCTTGTTTTGAGTGGTTTTTTGAGGAGTTAATCAGCATGGCTTTGGCTAGGAAGAGGCATGAGTTGGCCTGATGCTAGGTAAACCTGTATGGTGCATTTTAGGGTTATAACAAGGGGATAAACACGAGGTCGCGTAATGAAAGGTAGCGGAGATAACCCCTCCAAAGCCGGACCGAACGTAGTGGAGAACACATATCGAGGATTTGTTGAGGGATTCCGTTGTTTGCATTTGCCACGGGGCTTCGTGGGTCTCGAATCCGTTCGAGGTCCTCAGTTGTCTTCCGGACCATTTTCTCTCGATACCCTTGACAGGTTTCGGGCTTGATACCCTACTCATTATGGTCTACCCGACTATCGACTGTACCCGCCTGGTGACTGTTCGCGTGCTGGAAAACTAGTTGCCAATATTTTCTAGGGACATACATAGGTGACTGTGGGGGTATACCATGGTACCTAGGACAGACATTGGGCCATGATTTTCAGAGTATACCCGGAGGGTGCTTCTGTATTCGAGTTGCACTTGCACCGGTAAGTTGCTCTAGTCTTGGTTGTTGTAACTATTCTTCAAAATAATTAGTGATTGCTTGTCTTATCTCATAGGGGCTTCTTTTTAGTGTGTGTTACTATTTGAACATGTAGAATACCTTAGTGTGTCATGGATCTTCTCACACAGTGGAGGATTCAGAGCTCCGCCGGTCACGAAGGCTCCTGGGCCTGCCGCCAGTTATACTGGAGCCACCCTCGCCACCATTAAGGTGGAAGATAGACCAACAAGGTTCTTTCGAAGCAACCGGGTTACAAACCATTGAGCCTGAACAACTCCCGGAGGAATCAACCACCAATATTGGTTTGGTTGAAACCCCAACCACTGATACTTGGCCGCAAGTTATTGTGCCAATTCAATTTTACGAATGCCTGTCAGTGCCTCACACAATTATGGAACCAAATTATGTTACTTCTTCTGGGATTTCTTCCATTCCCACCACCATTGCTACCACAGGAGAAGCATCTCCTAACTTGCCATCGTTGGTCCGAGCCACTACGGTCTCGGCCGCAACTACATCGCAGAGTGGACCGACCCCATTTGTCGCGGCAGCCACAAATCCCTTCACACCTAGTGCGGCGGGCCCTCCATTTTCATACGGTATGCCTAGTTCAGGTACAAGTCCTGCACTCACTCACTCCACTTTACAGACTTTGGGTTTGGGGGCAGGGAGCTCTAACGCTCCTCTGCAAGGTCAACTTGGGGGAATTCCTGTCCCTTTTAATGTTTTTCCTTACGCTGGAGGTCATATCTCTCCTTCGTCGCCTTCGCTTGGTGGTCTGCATCAGAAGTCTGCCGGGAAGCCTACACACACAAGTTTCTTTGGAGCCGGGAGTCAAGGAACACCTGCGCAAACACTGCTGGTAGGTTCATCACAATTTGTTTGGAACAGGACGTTTGGTAACAATACTTTCGCATCCACTGCTTTCCCATCTGGGGGCACTCCCATATTTGGACAGTCTACTCCGGCGCAGGGTACTATTCCTGCGCCGGGGACACATATACCAGGACCTTGGAACTCAGGACAAGGATCCGTTCCCTCATATGGAATGTTGTTCTGGGGTAATTCTTTCCACAGTCAGTGGAACCCCGGAAAGACTTCTATGCCTATCCCAGCAGGACCGGCATGGAGTAATCCTTCCCAAAGTCCGTCAAACACGATGAATGCCCAACATCCTATGTCCTTCATGGGGAATCAGCCAATGATGTCTCCCCATATGCAAAATCCTTATGCTGGTCAAGGACATGGTTTCTACCAGAATCCAGGCTAGCAGCCAAATTTTTTCTGGCAACCTGGTGCCAGTCAAACTCCAGGACCCTTTTTTCCAGGCTATCAACAGCAACCCAAACTACCATTCTTGGCGACGTTACACTTGCCATATTTGACACGGTTGATAAATGACCCTATTTGTCACGATCCACGTTGGCTTCCTATGCCAACAAAGTTGCCTTCGGACATTCCAAAGTTCGAGGCCAAGCCTAACAAAGATCCAAGTGATCCCGTGACTACTTTACATCTTTGGTGTTCATCTAAATCACTGAAAGAT
Organism: Picea engelmannii; assembly: GCA_009831015.1. Classification (NCBI taxonomy): domain Eukaryota; kingdom Viridiplantae; phylum Streptophyta; class Pinopsida; order Pinales; family Pinaceae; genus Picea; species Picea engelmannii. The sequence continues at coordinate 287,456 of ML797981.1, read as the reverse complement.
GACTCCGTCCAGTTGCGATTGTTTCAACACACTCTTATCAGGAGTTCCATGAAATGGTACATCGAGCTTGATCACTCACGATATTCTTCTTTTGGCGAACTGGCTATGGCCTTCCTTAACCATTTCCAGTTACCTGTGAGATACGATGCGGGAACAGAACTGCTTGCCAATTTCGAACAGACGACAGCGGACCATATCTCTGATCATATCCAAGAGTGGTGACGTCGAAAGAGTCTAATCAAAGTACCGGTTCCACCAGCATTCCTGCTTGAGTGGTTCCTTAGGTCTTTAGTACCACAATTATCCAAAGACGTCGCAACTTATGGGGTTTTCTCTGAAGAAGATGCCATCATGAGAGCTCAACAATTTGAGCTCATCTATTCTCAGTCTGGTTTATTATACAACATCCTGCCGAATGCTCCACGATCAATACTAGATAAAACTAGACAGAGAGCTGGACCACATGCCAATGGTATTGTTGGTTCAGCCCAAACCAAGCCCGCTGAGCAATTGACAAAAAAATTGCAACAGTTATCTATACAACACTCAGCAGCCAATCAGACTATTGCTTTGGCTGCTCCTCCTACCCAAACGTTGGAAGTACACTCCGTGCAGACGACTAACCCCAAGGCCACCCAGTAGCCTGAAGGGAAGAAAAAACAATGAAAAAATGGTAAGGGGGATAAAAAACCCATTGATAATGCTGGCGCAGGAACCACGGAAAAACGGAAGGCGAGGTATCCGTGCAACTTGTGTGCAGAAGACCACCCGACCCATCTATGTCCTCGACTTTCAGAGGCCCAAAAGTTTGTCACACAGCAATAGCAAGCAATGTTGACTAATCCCTTTTAGCATGGGAAAAATTTAACTCAAGCCTCTACAAGTGCCGAAGGGGGCAGCCAAGAAACCTGCCCTCCCCCGAATAATTCCTCTTCCGTGAACGTATATATGGTTAGGGGGGATTCTTTAATAACGACTAGAGCGCACGACTATAGTAAACCAAGCGCCTCTGAGAAGGGAAAATAAGCCGAACTCCCATCTCTTCCTCTACGGATTGAGAAGACGTTGGGAGAAACGATGACACGCATTCCAAAAGGTGCGTTTAAGAAAGCTTCTCACAATCCAAACGCAAGGGTCGCCCAGAATTACTCTGTGGTGGAAGATTTATCCCAAACCCCTTGTGCTATGTCGGCTTTGGAGGTCCTCCAAAGTTGCCCTGCTTAGAGAAAAGCCTTGTTGACTGCTTTAGGCTCTACTGAGACTTGTAACCTGGGTACCATCATGCTAGATACAACTGACTTAAAACTTCGTCTGCCTTACCACGTAGCATTTCATATAGTAGTGGCTCATCCCACAAAAAAAATTACATGCAATATCTTTCGCACGGTGGTCGACGAGGGCACCTCGACATGCGTTATGTCGTTAGCATGCTAGAAAGCCATTGGTCAACCCGAGTTGTCTCCATAACCTACTCTCCTCACTGCATTCGACGGTCATTCTTTCCGACCACATGGCATCATTCCTTCCTTCCCTGTGCAGTTAGGTAGGAAGACCGTGTGAGTTGAAGTAGAGGTAGTTTATGCTCCCCTTGACTATAACCTCTTGTTAGGTCGGAGTTGAACTTATGCTATGCAAGCTGTGGTCACTACAGTTTTTTGAGTCTTGTTGTTGCCACAAGAGGGTCAGATAGTGACCATTGATCAATTGTCCTTCTCTAGACCTGACCTAGCTTTGGGGGCATCCACGGTTCCCATGATAGATAATCCTCAAACCGGTGTCGTTAACGTAGGAGTTGGTTTGTGCCCATCTTTGATGGGTACTTTTGATTACCCACCTCCTCATGGCGATGTCAAGTTTATATCGAACCACCACAAGGCTGAGATTTTTCATGTTTCGTCGTTCTGCATGACTTACTTTCGGGATCCTTGGATTCTTCCTTCCCCATCAACCACAATGGATGAGACAGGGCACTCCGGCATGTCCATGCCCTTGTCGGCTGCTGAAGTAGTGTACTCTTTGGTCCAGCAAGCTTCAGCCACCCCTGATCCGACTCTCGCACAAGAGTTGGATCCACCTCTAGAGCCTATCTGGGCTCAGGGTTCTCCTGCCAACACCGATTTGTTAGACTTAGTCTTGCCTTCTGACGAAGAAGTAAATGAAGCAATGACTAGTCCAGACAAACCTTGGGAAGATCTTCATCACAGATCATATTTCCTCCCAGAGTTAAGCTGAATCGAGGCAGGAGAATTCACTATCACCATGATGGGATATCAGCCATGTCCCATTAACCTCTTAGCTACACAGGAAATTTATGTTGAGGGAAATATGGTGACTATCGCTGCCACTATACCTATCAACATCTCCCGAAACCCTGGCATCATGGAGAATGTCTTCGTCGGAGTGAATTTCTCCCCTGAAGAGGTTCAGATTTACACGGATCTTTTCAAAGAATTCCGCGACGTTTTTTCCTGGTCTTATGAGGAAATGCCAGGCATCGATCCGAAAATAGTTGAACATGAAATCACAACGTATCCTGATGCTAAGCCTAATCGACAAAAAATTCGTCCAGTTAATCCTAGGAAAGAAGCAGCCATTAAGATTGAGGTTGAGAAATTGCTCAAGGCTGGGTTCATATACCCTATTCATTTGACTCAATGGGTGTCAAACCCCGTGTCGGTCGATAAAAAACAAGGCATGATTCGTGTATGTACCAATTTCTGTGATTTGAACAAGGCATGTCCAAAAGATAATTATCCAACCCCATTCATCGACCAGATTATTGACAAATGTCCCGGTTGTGAATCCTTTTCGTTCATGGATGGTTTTTCGGGCTATAATAAAATCCAAATAAAGCCTGAGGACCAACACAAAATGGCTTTCATTTGTCCGTGGGGAACATTCGCCTATCGTAAGATGCCTTTTGGCCTCAAGAACGCTGGAGCCACTTTCCAGTGGGCCATGTCTTTTGCGTTTCACGACCTCAAACATATCGTCGATGCCTATCTAGATGATTTAGCATCACACTCTCGCAAGTGAAAGGATCATCCTACACACCTCAGACTAATCTTCGAACGTTGTCGCTACTTCAGGATTCACTTGAATCCCAACAAGTGCAGCTTTTGCGTCACGCCAGGACATTTTTTAAGTTTCATCATATCAACAACAGGGATCATGGTGGATCCTCTTAAGGTGGAGGCAATAATCCAGTTGCCCCCCCCACGCACAACCTTACAACTTCAAAGTCTTCAAGGCAAGGCGAACTTCTTACGATGCTTCATCGCCAACTATGCTGAAATCGCCAAGGGCTTTATGCGTTTACTGAAGAAAGATGTTCCCTTTTTCTAGGATGGCGCCGCTCAACACTCTTTCAACGCATTAAAACACACCCTCACTACCGCACCTCTGCTACGGCCACCGAATTATAACAAAGAATTCTTATTGTATCTGGCTTCCATAGAATCAACCATAGGCATGGTTTTAGTTCAGGAAGATGATTCATTTTTAGAATACATGATCTATTACCTGAGCCGAGGCCTCATAGGACCGGAACTTAATTATACCCATCTCGAAAAACTTGCGTTGGCAGTAGTTCATGCTGTTCAACAGTTCCTTCACTATGTTATGTTTCGCAATACCACCGTCGTTGCCGTCGTGAATCCATTCTAGTACATGTTGACACGACGAGTTATCGATGGAAAAATTAGTAGATGGATGGTAGTTCTCCAAGAATTTGAATTATACTTCGTTTCAGCAAAGTCCAAGAAGTCAATGGTATTTGCAGAACTTATCTCAGAGCTTCCGGTTGAGTCAGGTGATGTTGTTCCTGAGGAATCGCCTATCTGGGGGGATATGTTTTTGATTGAATCTTCAGACCCCTGGTATGGAGATATACTGATCATTATCCAGACTTTGAAGTGCCCCACCTCTGTTTCTCGTGATGAGCGTCGATGGATACACCACCAGGCCAAGAACTATCTCATACTCAATGATACGTTGTATTGGAGAGGTGTAGGCTGCATCTTGCGTCGATGTCTCACTCATGAGGAGGCCATCATAGTGCTCAACGATTTTCATACAGGAGCCTGTGGCGGTCACTTATCTGGGTTGGCAACAGCCCAAAATCTTTTACGAGCAGTTTAATTTTGGCCCACACTTATCAAAGATTGTATCGAGTCGGTCAAGAAGTGCCATCCATGCCAAATCTTCTCACGAAAGATGAGAGCACATCCAGCTCCCATGTTTCCTATCATCACAGTCGGTCCCTTCACTAAGTGGGGGATTGATTACACTACATGCAACTCCCCATCAACTAGGGGGCACCGCTATATCATTGTAGCTGTCGACTACTTCACTAAGTGGGTCGAAGATATGTCGACATTCAAAGATGATGGAGAGACTGCAACTCTCTTCTTATTTAACCAGATTATAGCATGGTTCGAAGTCCCGAGAGAGATTGTCACTGACCATGGCAGTCACTTTCAGAACCAAATGATGTCTGAATTAACATCAAATCTTGGGTTATGGAAAGAACATTTGTCACCTTACTATCCCCAAGCCAATGGGTAGGTGGAAGCTGTTAACAAAACTCTTAAGATGATTCTCTAGCGAACTATTAACTCAGCCAAGTTAAATTGGCATTTGATGTTATACTCAACATTATGGGCTTACTGAACCTCAGTTAAGACTGCAACTGGTTTCTCACCTTTCCAACTCGTTTATGAGATGGAGGCAGTCTTACCCATTGAATGTCAAATTCCATCTCTGAAATTGGCAGTACAGTTATTGCCAGACACTTCTCCGCTTGAAGAACGGTTAGTACACCTTGCACAGCTTGATGAACAGTGTCATGATGCAGCCCTGGCCAACGAGGCTCATAAACATAAGGTCAAGTGTCAATATGATAGGTCCATTCGTCCTCGGGTTTTCTCTGAGGGCGACCTTGTCCTGGTCTATGACCAAGATAAGGACCCCCTGGGGGCAGGAAAGTTTAAACCCATGTGGTTCGGACCCTTCATTATTAAGGAGGTTTTAAAAAAGGGTGCTTATCGTCTGTTGATTTTGAAGGGAATGCTTTGGCGGAGCCTAGAAATGGGCTCTACCTCAAGAAGTATTACTCATAGAACGGTCATTGTGGGTAACCTTTTGTAACATTTGTATAGTCTTTGTACTATTACTTTTTTCCATTTCTTTTAAAACGTGTTATGGATGTGTCATTGATGTTATCTTTTGTCAATATGGCATATGTCAAGTGAGTCTAAGGTGTTCGTTGGGTATGCGGATGGGGCTAGTCGACACACACATAGGCTTGCCTCCGCAGCTTGGGTAATCTTTACACCACAGGGTCAGTAGTTATCTTCCGTAGGTATATGCTTAGGTGACACCACAAACAATGTTGCTGAGTATAGTGCAGTTATTGAGTTGCTTCGTGATGCTTTGTCATTGGGTATCTCTAGTCTCTGGGTCTATCTAGACGCTCAACTGGTTGTGTCGTAGCTAAACAGAATATACCGGGTTCATGACCCGACTTTACACCGACGATTCCTTAGGGTACGTCTCTTGGAACGCAACTTTTATTATATCACATATTTTCATGTTCCTAGGAGTTTAAATCAAATCACAGATACTCTAGCTAATCACATTTTAGATTGGCATCTTTCCCACATATAAAAATATCATGAACATAAACATGTAAATACATTTTTTCACACATAATCCATAAGACACAAAAGAAATAAAAATCATATATAAACATCATAAAATTCTCAGAGTACATAGATGGGCGCAAGCGCCTCAAAAAGTGGGAACAATCACGAGTCACCGGGGCTTATGCCCTCAAAAAATATATACATATCAGTGCTCATGGCACATAAAAGTCTGAAGTTTGTTCAGGGCCTATGGGCCCTTTTATAATCATATACAGCCTGGCCCAAATGCCTAAACAATCGGACCCATGTCCGAGGTACCCCCACAATATGAGTCTGTAAGTAGGGCGGCAAGTCCTCTATCTCTGCCATGGGAACTGTGCGAGTGAGTGCAGTAAAGTTCCACTCAATCCGCCTCAGGACTCTCTCGGCCTCTCCTACTGGGAGGGTCCCGGCTACTGCTACTCCTCCAGTGGCGGCGGCTGCAGCTTCTGGCCGTGGGAGACGCCTGTTCCATGCATAGTCGGCAAGTCGCACGGGCCCCACATCTACATGCAACAAACGTTCACCCATAAAAAACTCTGGTATACAAACAGATGATATATATATCAAAAAAGACATAAAAATTACATATGCAAACAAAAAAACTATAGGTGGAGAATTACCCATCTCCCCTCGCTCCTCACCAGGAGGCACTGGTATCGCTAGATCTCTGGAGAAGTCGATCCCCGCATATGGGTAGTCCTCGATAGCTGGGATCTACCATGACAGCCAGGCAAAAAAGTCATCGTTGAAGGCCTCTATGGTCCTTCCACCACCCTGTCGCGGCAGCAACGCTGCCCATCTGCATATTGTGGGGAAATTAGCCAAATGTCCTCGTACTATCAGCTGAGGACTAAAGCATGGAACTCTCTCGAAGAAAAACGAACACAGGATGGTCCCAAACACGAAGTTCCTGTGTGTCCACTATCTGCAAGCTGTCAACTGACATGTCATGCTCGCTAGTAGTGTGGTACTCCAATAAAAAAAATTTGCATTCATGCACTGGATTGCACAATTCATCTATGCACGCGAAGCCTGATGCATGGCTGTGGAGCCGGTAATCTATCCAATGAGTGATAAGATAGTCTGAAGGGCGAGGCTGGTAATCCTACTAACAGGCACCGAGGAAGATCTCTGATCGGTCCCAGCCTCACAATACTCCTCTATCAGCTCCGAGACTTTGCTCGTCCCCGCAGGAAAAGTCTGAAAGTTGACTGGTTCCCCTCTCCTCGAGAGGCCAGTCAAAAAATAAATATCCTCAGTGGTGGGCACCAAGGATTTCCCCTCTATAATGAAAGCCTCTGCATCAGGGTGCCAATAGTCAACCAGGGCGTTCAATAGCCTTGGTTGCGTGCGCATAAACAGACACAAAAATAATTTCACTAAACCACACTGCATCAGCACGGCCATAACGTTCGGATCTGCGGCCACTAAATCATTGGCGGCCTCATGTCCCTCTCCCTCCACTGGACATACATCCTGCCAACACAACAAAGCAAAAACGGGGGTCAGGACTTGTTTAGATTAATTTTTTCATCACGCGGGGGGGGGGGGTACCCGCGACCTGTAGAGGCGATAGTTGCGGGTACCCACGGGCAGGCTTGGCTCTGCACGCGGGTACCCGCGGGCTGTCCCTGGATAGCCCGTGTTTTCCTAGGGCCGATCTCTTTGAGGTCGACGCCCACCCACAAAATCAACTAAAAGCAAGAAATGAAGTATTGAATAACAAGACAAGGGAGTTTGTACTTACTTGGTCCAAGCAGAAGTCCGTTTCATCCACTGTAGCTACCAGAATCATGATCTTTGGCAAAGGGGTATTTTGGCTCCAGAGTCAATTTCCAAATCAACAATGGTGATAATGAGCTACCAGCTTCTATTTATAGACTTTTTGGCCTCTTTTTGTCACTTTTTTGGGCCCCTTTATCAGTTTCTTTATACCAAAAACCATTTAGAGTGATCCAAGAGTTATATGGGAGGGATTTGATCAGGTATTGGGACAATTTTTATTGAGTTTCAAAAAATAAAAAATATATATTGACGGTCCATAAAAAAAAAACAAAAAAAAACATCAACTTGAGCATATAGGGTAGGATTTAATCCCGACTGTTGCATCTCGTTACCTTTTGTTATTATGATATAGGATCGAGCCCATCTAGCTGTGGCACAGAACTTTCATATCTTCTATAGAAGTGTCACAACTTGGTGGTAGAGCTTACTGAAACATGGATACCCTAGGTAGGTCCTGGTTGCATGATGGTGTCCATGCCGTTTCTAACAACACTGTAGGCTCGGGAGTCCGGATAGTCTTTCCTGAATATGAGTTTTGAGCCTCATTCGCATGGGTCTTTTTTCACTCTTTATCTTACCCTCCGGACTCCCAAAACATAACGGGTCTCCTTTTAAGCCCTTTTCAGACCCTCTAAACATGAAAACATTGCCGAGCGATCTTGTGATCTTTCACGCTCGTTAAACTGAAATTTGAAGTCACGTCTGTCCGGCGGTAGTTTACCCCTTTTTCGGTCCGGACAGTCAACTGTACAAACAAAGGAATACTCTATTGAATTTCCATTCTTTAGAAGAGTATCCTCAGGTAAGATTTTATTCCTTTTTCGATCCTGAGGGATTAAATCTACGAAAAAGAAACCCCCCCGGAGTCCATAGTTAAGCTCTTTTCAGACTCCCTAAAATTGAAAAGATCGTCGAGTGACCTTATTCTTTCACACTCGTTAAAATGGTCCAGAAGAACATTCCTGACGGAGTCCATAGT
>ML797981.1:220884-277568 GCA_009831015.1 Picea engelmannii | reverse complement strand
TAAGTTGATTCATCTTGAGATTAATAAAATAATACTTTTCCCGTCCCAATGCATGAGTTGTATGTGATTTTTGTAATTTATGCTTAATTTCTAACCCTTAAGTAGAAAAATAGCATGCATGCGTAGTGTTTTTGTCTTGATTGTAGGTTAACTTTGGAAGGAGAAGCATAAGCAAGTAGACAAAGCGCAACGGAGGATCTACACCAAACATTAGTAAAAAGGTTAGTAGGTCCTTTCCATGTTTGTATGTGAAAAAGGGGTTTTAAGTTTTGGGGTGATAGGTTAAAAGTGATTTCTTTAAGGTCATGATTTGCATGCAAGTCTAGCCCTAGCTTGCTAGTCCGTAGGGTATTATTTCCAAACAACACCTTCCAACATGCCAAATACATCATGCATGTCGAGGCACACTCATCCACCACTGTACGGAAAATATTCCGGGTAAACGTTTTCGTGGTATAAGCCACTACTATCTAAAAAGCGACGTGGTAAGGAAGATGAGGTTTTAAGTTGGAGGTATCAAGCATGATCATTCCTGAGTTACAAGTCTCGGCAAAGCCTAAGGTAGCCAACAGGGCCTTTCTCTCAGAAGGGAAACTTTGGAGGACTTCCAAAGAAGACATCGCACAAGGGGTTTGTGATAAATTCTCCACCACATAGTAGTTTTGGGTGGCCCTTGCATTTGGTTTGTAAGAATATTTCTTGAATGCAACTTTGGGGATGCGTGACATTGTTTCACTCAACGTATTCTCAATATAAAGAGGAAGAGGTGGGTTTTTGGCTTCTTTACCCTTCTCAAAGGTGCCTGGATTTTCATAATCATGTTCTCTAGTTATTATGTAGGCATCACCTTTCATCATATACATGTTTTCGAATGAAGGAATACTTGAAGACGGAGGGGGTCCTTGACTGCCCCCTTCTGCACTCGAGGAGGATTGAGTTAGATTTTTCTCGTGTGGAAAAGGGTTCATTAACACGGTAGGTTGTTGTTGTGCCAATAACTATTGGGCCTCCGCAAGCCGAGGGAACTGATGGGTCGGGTGGTATTCCTTGCAAAGATTACAAGGATACTTTGACTTATTCTTTTCAGTGTCACCCCTGCCATCATTATCGGTGGGTTTCTTATCCCCCTTACTCTTTTTCCATTGTTTCTTCATTCTTCCAGGCTATTGGGTGGCCTTTGGTTTTATCGTTTTCACATTGTGTACATCCAACTTTTGGGTAGGGGGAGCAGATGAACCAGTGGTTTGGTTGGCCGTTGTTTGTTGTATTGACAATTGTTGCAATTGATTTGACAATGGATTAGCGGGCTTGGTTTGTGATGAACCAATAATTCCATCAACATGTGGTGAAGACCTTTACCTAGTTTTGTCAAGGATTGACCTCAGTGCATCTGGAAAAATATCATAGAGTAAACCAGTTTGAGAGTAAATTAGCTCTAGCTATTGTGCTCTCATTATCGTGTCTTCCTCAGAAAACACTTTGGATGTTGCGACATTTGTAGTTAAACTGGGGTAACAAAGACTTAAGGAACCACTCTAGCAGGAATGTTGGTGGGACTGGCACTTTGATGAAACTCTTATGGTGTCTCCATTCTTGAATATGATCTGAGATATGGTCCACTTTTGTCTACTCGAAATTGGCCATCAATTCGGTGTCGGTGTCATATCTCACAGGTAATTGGAAATGGTTTAGGAAATCCATTGCCAATTCACTGAAGGAAGAGTATCATGAGCGGTCGAGCTCAATGTACCATTTCACAACACTCCCTATGAGAGTACGTTGAAACAATTGCAACTGAATAGAGTCGTCACTTAATGAGTTGGACGAGGACCATAAGTGGAAGGTAGTCACATGATCACTAGAATATTCGTTAGGCTTGGCCTCAAACTTTGGAATGTCCAAAGGAAACTTGGTCAACATGGGAGGCCAACTCAGATCGTGACAGATGGGGTCATTTAAGAGCCTTGTCAAATCTGGAAAGTGCAGGGTTTCAATAAATGGTAGTTTTGGTTGCGGTTTGTAGATGAGAAAAAAGGAGCCTAGGGTTTGACTGGCACCAGGTTGCCAGGAAAAGTTAGGTTGTTGGCTAGGGCTCTGGTAATAACCATGACTGTGATCAACGTACGTATTGGGCGCTTGTTGAGACATCATCTGTTGGTTCCCGTAATAAGACGTAAAGGGTTGAGCTTGCATTGCATTCCAAGGATTTTGGGAGGGGTTGCCCCCTGTCGATCTGACGGGCATAGGTGTTGGGCCTTGCCCGGGGTTCCACTAGGTATGGAAAGGGTTGCCCCTGATTGGCATCCTTGGCAAGGGAACTAGTCCCTGCCATGGATTCCAAGATCCTTGTGAGGAAGGAATTCCTAAGTGTTCCCCATGTGCAGGAATAGTACCCTGTACAGGATGTGATTGTCCATAACCGGAGCTTCCCCCGGCCGAAACGACTACTGACGAGAAAGAGTTGTTACCAAACATGCTGAACAAAGAGAAAGGTGTCGAACCAACTGGAATATTATAAGGAGGGAGTGCTTGACTACCTTCTCCAAACAAGTTTATGTTAGGCCCAACGGAGTGTTGAGGAACACCGATGAGTGAGGGGGAAGAAGGGGATATATGACCCCCACTGTAAGGGAAAGCGATAAAGGGTGAATAAGTGACCCCAATAGATCCTTGCAGAGGAGCATTGGAACTCCCTACCCACATACCCAAAGTTTGTAGAGTGGAGGAGGAAATTATAATACTCGTACTGAAGCCAGACATCCTGTATGATAAAGGAGAGCCTGTCATTTTCTGAGGAAACAGAGCAATGATCGTTGTGATAGATTGAATCAGACTGCTGCCTGAGGTAGAAGCAGTCAAGAACATTGTGGACGAGATCGATGACGGTTGGTTAGGAGGTGGAACACCCCCAATAGTGACAGTCATGAAAAAAATATCAGTATTCCCTGAAGAAGTGGTAGTGTTTGCTTCCATTGTTGTTGGTGACACTACTAGACGCTCGTAAGGTAGAACCTATACGACGATGGGCGCCGATAGATCAGTGATGAGAGGGTTGTAAGGACCAAGAGCCTCTACTCCTAGGTCAGAAATGATTGGTTCCTCCATAATTGAAATTTCTTCTCTCAAAGATGGGTTGGGCACAGTTCCTGTAACCCAATTGTCTTAAAAGACCCTTGCTGGTCTAATTTTATCCTTATTAGTAGAGGGGGGTGGTTCGAGGTCAACTAGCAGCAAGCCCAGAAGCCTTCGTGACTGGTGGAATGCCTAATCCTCCACTATGTGAGAAGATCAAAGACACACTAGGGCAATATATAATCGTTTGAAAACCAGCATGCACTAAAAAAGGTGCCTATGAGATAAAACAAGCAGTCACTAACTAGTTGGAAGAACAGTTACAAAAACCAACACTAGAGCAACTCACCAGTGCAAGTGAAACTTGAATACAGAAGCACCCTCTGGGTATACTCGGAAATGTATGGCCATATGTCTTTCCTAGGTACCACGGTATACCCCCGCAGTCACCTGTGTAAGTCACTAGAAAGATAGGCAACTAGGTTGCCAGTGCACAAACAGTCACCAGGTGGGTACAATCGACAGTCGGGTGGACCACAATGAGTAGGGTATCAAGACAAAAACCTATCAAGGGTATCAAAAGAAAGTGTTCCGGAAGATGAATGAGGACCTCGAATGGATTCGAGACTCATGAATCTCCGTAGCAAATGAAATCAAAAAAATCCTAAGACAAGCCCTCTATATGTGTTCCCCACTATGTTTGGTCCGGCTTTGGAGGGGTTATCTCCACTACCTTTCCTTACGTGACCTCATGTTTAGTCCCTGTGTTAGAGGGGGGTCTTGGATGACTTTTACAATACTGGACTTTTGACACTCCCTAGCACAGAATCTTATGTTTTTTTTTTATCCTTGAAGAGTTTCCTCTCCAATCCTAAATCAAGGCTCTAGCCTAGACTAATTGATGGACCCTACAAAACATAAAGTCTAGTTAATTTTAATTAATCGTTAATTTTTTGGGCTTGTCTTGAGTCAAAGGTTATGAAATTGAAACTAATGATTTTTTGAGAGACAAAAGAGAATATAAACAACATGCTGGAAACAAAAAAACTTCTTCTTGACAAATTCAAATTTTCTCTTTTTAAGATTTTTTAAACCAACTTTTCAAACTTTTTCTTTTTAAGATATTTTAACTGAAAAATCAAAATAAGATTTCACTCGACTACAAGATACTTATTTTCCTAAGTCAATCATCCAATAACTTATGATTTTTTTCTTTTCTATTGATTAATGCAAAAAACCAACTCTTTAAACAAGCCAGGAACTAAAAAAAAAAATTGCGTTTTATTTTATTTTATTGTGCTTCAAAAACAAGAAAATTTAAAACAGTGTGTCTTCTTCTTTTCTGAAGAAAAAAGGTGAAAAAATAAGAACAAGGCAAGGCCAAAAAGGACTTCTGGCGAACCACGGGCCATGAGGAGTTACTGACAACCAAAACGGCAGATTAGACTAACTCACTATCTCATTAAAAAACCTTGCAAAGGAAGAAAAATTTCAAATGCAAAAGCAAGCTATACTGGCACACAACCCAGACTAAAACTGTTATGATAGAGACCAAAAAGACATAAGAAAAACCTGTGAAGAAAAAAATTGATAGGGAAGAGGATGACTGCCTCCTCAAAATTTTCCAGACAGACACGCGACTGTCACTTCAACAACCAGTGTATGCACGCGGGTTACCCAAAGACAAGATGCATATGCACGCATGTATGACTAATACAAGCCGCGTGTGCCCCTATTTCTCTTCAAAAGAAGTAAGAAAATCAACTAATCTCATGCAGGGAGTACTGGTATTGAAGACCAGAACCCCTTAAAGGTAGAGAAACTCACTCTAACAGAAAAAGATGCAAGGAAATCTAAGAAAACAAAGCTAATATGAGGTTATACCTAGGCTATAGACTGCAATCATAGAAACCAGAACCAGACCCAGAAAACCCCTAAGAAGGATCACTTATGATAGGGGAGAGGATGACTTCCTCTTTTTGAAAAAAAAAAAAAATTGGACTCAAACACGCAACTGATCTTTCAGCAACAAGCGTATGTATGCGGGCTGCATGAAGTCAGGGTGCATGTAAACGCGGGAAGACCTTCTACAGGCCACGTATGCCTATGTGGCTTCCCAAAAAAAAGAAAAAATAGTCAGGTGAAGGAAGCAGGGAGTACTGGTATGGAAGACCAGAATCCCTACTAGCTCAGACTTTTGCAGAAACTCAGAAAAAGGTAGTAAAACCAATTAAAACAATACCCAACAAGAACCCCGAAAAACCCTAGAGATCCCCAATACAGTCACCAATTATGTTGTGGGTGGGAAATCCCTCCTACAGACTAGCATTAAGGGTTTTATCATGCATGCAAAAATGACCTAAAGTCTCCTACTTTTTACCAACATCCCAATCATAAATCCCATTGTTCATATGCAAATACAATGTTAAAGAGATCCAGTTATTGTACCTTAGTTTCTATGTTTTATGTCAATCCCTTTAATTATTGGTTTCTCCTTGACTGCAACTCTCCTCATAATGTTGACCTGCATTCATAAAAGACAAACAAAGAACTCCACATGCATATAACCTATAAACTAATGGGTTAGAGATTCTATCAAAATATAATCAAAATTTAAATATTGACAATCTCATATGGAGTAACGGGAAAAGTACTTCTTTTATTAATCTCACAAGATTAACCTTAAAATGCTGATATCGGCCACTGCTCCTCGAATCAGGTTTTTGGATCCTCTTCAACTGTGCTCCAACTGCTTCTGTTGATGCTTCTCTTCACACAATAGTTGCAAAAGGTTGGGGCAAGGGGAATACTAAATCGGGTATAGTTTATTTTCTATGATTTTCCTCCTTCCAAATGGGACCCTTACCCATTATTTTATAGGCTAGAAAGGGATAGGTATTTGGTCGAGTGACCGACTATGGGTGGTCAATCGGTTTGGTTAACTTACCCAAAACTGTGTGTTCCATCTGCAACTTTCCATTTTTCATGATTTTTATGTATACGCGGGTTGTAGTGGGTCAGCCAACGTACACACACATGTAGTAGTGGAGCAGGGCACGTATGCCTTCAAAAGGAGTGTTTTTTAAGAAGTTGTTTAGTAGTGACTTGGAAAAGAAGGCAAATGAGATGGCTCGATGTCAGGTAAGCATGTCTGGTGCAATTTAGGGTTATAACAGTCTCCAATGTCTTACAATTGTAAAGCACCTGAGTAGGGTATTATGTAAGGGGGTAGACGAATTGGATCATAATCAAACTCTTGAACCAATATATCAAAATACTCTTCAAGAATATTGCCACTCCCAAAAAATGCTCTACAGACAAAATCCATTGGCTAGATCCATTAATAAACTACTTCTAAGGAACATGGTACATGAATGGGGTTGTTAAATGTAAGATAGACCCTTTACTAGGAATGCATAGTGCAATAATAGGATGTAGGAAGGATTAAAATGTTTGGGGAACTATGTAAAGGTCCCCTATTCCAATACGTTCTTTGGGCTCGAAAGGATTTATTATGAAGGCACATGGGGCATGAACGTGTACCTAGATTGTGAGACAAGAATTCTATGGGGAACTTGTTGAAAATATTGTTGTATTGATGTCAAATATAGGTCGACAATGTAAATGTCCAAGATAAATATTGCACGATGGAGATTGTTGGAATTTTTTTTTTTAGATTTTTGATGCTCAATTCAAATACCCTATCTTTGAAGGTAGTTTTATTCTAAATACCTAGATCAAATGGGAGCATAGGTTATATTGTTGGAAATCATATTCTAAGACCTTTCCAATTGTATATATAATTCTCTCTAACTCCTTAGGAATGAGAATATATGAATTTTTTCGTCAGACAACCCGCTAGAAATTTCAGGTCGACCCAACCAATCTTTATAGGTCAACCCTTAAAGTGAGCACATAAAAACTATAAATACAGGGTAGTTGTGCATATTTGAAGATAATCCAAGCAATAATGTCAAGTCTAGGGTATGTAGAATAGATATGAGGTTCACAAGAAAATATGGAGAGTATCCTTAGGGTCTAAAGATGCAAGTGGAGTTTTCTTGTAGTTTTAATGGTGCGCTATGAAGGACAAAGTTCTATGACATTGCAAAGTGCATTGTTTTGAGGTTGTGATGCTACAGTCTGAGATTTTATTCTTGGAATGATGTTATGAGGTTTTCCAGGACATGAAGGATAAATATTACTAAGGTTTGAATATATGTCTGGGGTATGATGCAAAAGAGATGTGTTGGAGCATTAACGTTAAGGGTATGATGATTCTATGAATTACATGAATGATAAAGCATGCAAGTGAAATCATAAGTACTATGTGTATGGATATATTAGTTTTGTTCCTATACAGTTCTTACTGAGTTGGTGCTCAATTGAGGAGATTGGTGTCTCTAGTAGGTTGGTGCCTACACAATATCGTGTTGAGTTTATTCTCAACTCAGAATATTGGTGTCTCCAATCGGTTGGTGCCTACATAATATCTTGTTGAGTTGGTGCTCATCTAAGGAGATTGGTCTCTCTATTAGTTTGGTTCCTACAATGTTTATAACCGTAGGTTGGTGCCTACAGAAATTTATAAAGATAAGTTTTTGTGGTTTTCTCCCAGAAGGATTTCCAAGTTAAATTATGTGTATTGCGATTTGAGTTTACATGAATTTACTATTTTAAATTTAATGAACCCTCAATTAAATTAAAAAGTATCTTATACTAATTAAAACCCTCCTCTTAGTATAAGAATAATTTCAACAATCTGTATCATAACATGTTCCTTTAGAAACAATTTAACCATCAAAAGGAAGATCTCGAGCACATATGGATTGTAAGGAAGGTCTCCCTACAAAAAAACATCTTTTTCTCGATGGAACAAACTATGTATCATGAATTATAAAAATGAAGACATATTTGAGTTCCATTGGGTTTGGTATCTGTGAATCAGTCACAATAGGTTATACAGATGAAGTTGGAAAGGAGTCATGTGAAAACAATGGAAAAGAAATAGTTGTCATCTTCAATGGCCTATCGGATTCTGATACTATCAAGGTAATGTAGTGTACATTATCTAAATATATTTGGGACAAGCTACAAAAAATGTATGAAGAGAGATCCAATGATTATTCTAGCTATGAATGAGAGATAAAACAAGCACAGTTTGTGAGAAAGATAAAAGAAGGACTTGGAAAAAATAAATAAAGGGAAGATAATGATGATGAAGAAGAATCTCTCTCCATAACCATGGAAAAAAACCCGCGGATGAAGAAAATGAATATAATCAGAAAGAAAAACTAGATTCAAAGGAAGTAAATCTTGAATAAAAACACATTAGTTCCTTAGAAGAAATAAACAAACTCAAGGGAAAGAATATAAAGCAGAAGGAGAAATTAAATAAACATGAAAAGAAGGAGAATGATCTTGAATAAATAGAGAAGACAATTATCATCCTGAAGACTCAATTAGAAGAGGCAAAAAGGATAGATGAAGTGGTGAGAAGCTAGCTGAAATAAAATGAAGAAAATAGTGAGAAGCTGGAAGATGAAATAGTTTCCTTAAGAAAGGAAATAGAGAAAACAACTAACCACTTGAATAGAAGATTGAAATTTGGAAAGAGTACTGAAATATTAGATAATATTCTAAGTTTCCAAAGGCTCATAAGAAAACTCTTGAACCAATATATCAACATACTCTTCTAGAACACTAACACTCTCAGAATCCATCATGAAGTTTGTAGAACATATTCTTATAGTTGCATGCAAAATATTTATTTATATGTTTTTCCCCTTTAAAATTTCATTTATATACACATTGTACAATATAGTGTGTCCTTCGTTCTTGAAGTAGGCTTACAGAAGTGATCACTTGATACAAAATCAAATGAATAATAATAATAAAAAATGAAAACTAATTTATAGAATGACCAAAGACGAGACACAAATTTCACATTATATTCCTTACTATTGTTATTATAAGGGTTACTAAAACAAGTATATCTTGTCATTGCAATGTGTAATTGAAATGAGACCAATGTTGTTGGATAATGATGGAAATTTCATGTTATTATATTTCAATAATGGTAGTATTTGGTGTAAACTTGGAGGTATAATTATTATTTTTAAAGAAAGGTGGTAGTGAAAACGTTTCACATTTAAATCGAGTATGTGGCATTTTGGAGAATACATATCAAGTTGTTACAAGACAAAAACAAATTGATTTATTGGTGTAGAAACTTCATAGGAATTTCAGTTGTAGAATAAGGCACAAGTGCCATAAACATGGATTTAGACCATCAAGCAAACCCTCTAGATAGAACCTTTGGGAAAAGAGTATAACATTACCCTAATTAAAATGTTTGACACACTACAGATGATTATCCACTCAAAAGACCACCCAAAGCCATGTTTTATGGATAAATATTAATGGAGTGGGTGATAAAGGAATTACTTATAAGTCATATGGGCTAGGAATGAAGACCCAAACTATTCATGATAGGCCTTCCAACTAAAACCTTTGGTCTAGGAGTGGGATATGGACTTAATTCCAAGGTTTAGTGCATGAGGGAAGGGTTTCATCCTTTAAAATGATTTTATTCTAAAATGCATAGGATCGGACATTAAAGGATCCCCTTATAAGGCACATAGGCCATGAATAAATGGATGGAATCTTTCAAGGAATAGTGGGATATGGGACCATTTCCCTGGTCTATGGCACTAGGGAAGGGTTTTATCCCATAAAAAAATTCTTTGAGTCAAAAATTCAAAGGATTGGGTCTTAAAGTGATAAAGGAATCACTTCCAAGGAACATAGACCGTGTATTAGGACCTAAACTATGAGACAATCTCTCCAAATGGATATTTATCCTAAGACTAGGATATGGGCTTTATTCTAAGGTTTAGAAATTTGAGAAAGAGTCTATTCATTTAAAAATTTATTTGAGGCCAAAGTATGAAGGATATGGCCTAAAGGAGATACTTATAAGGTTCAAGGGCCATACATGGGGCCATAAACCACAAAATATACCATCCAACTAGATTTAGTTGGATACAAGCTTAATTATAAGGTTTGGCACCTTAGGAAATTATGTTCTTTCCCACAACATGTTATGCAGAAAAACTCCATTGGTTGGGTCCATTAATAAACTACTTCTAAGGAACATGTTCCAAGCATGGGGTTTCCAAATGTAAGATAGGCCCTTTAGAAGGAATATATAGTGTACTAGTAAGATATAGGAACGATTAAAATGTTTGGGGCACTATGTAAAGGTCCCCTCTTCTAATATGTTCTTTGGGATAGAAAGGAGTTATTATGAAAGCACATGGGGCATGAATGGGTACCTAGATTATGAGACATGAATTATATGGGGAACCTATTGAAAATATTGTTGTCATTGATGTCAAATATAGGGGGAGACTATAAATCTCCAAGATAAAGATTGCACAATGGTGATTGTTGGAAATATTATTTTTGGATTTTTCATTCTCAGTTCGGATACCCTATATTTGAAAGATGTTTTACTCTAAATGCTTAGCTCAAATGGAAGTATAGGTTATATGGTTGGAAATGTTATTCCGAGATATTTCAAATGGTATATATCATTCTCTCTAATTCCTTAGGAATGAGGATATATGAATTTTTTTGTCAAAAAACCTAGCCATGAAGTTCAGGTCATCCCTAAAAGTGTGCACATAAACACTATAAATATATGGTAGATCTGCAAATTTGAAGATAATACAAGAAATAATATCAATTCTAAGGTGTGCCTAAGAGATATGAGGTGTAAAAGGGAAGATGGAGAATATCCTTAGGGTCTAAATATGCAATAGGAATTCTCTTGGAGTTTTAATGGTGTGCTATGAAGGACTAAGTTCTATTATGTTGCAAAGTGCATTGCTTTGTTGTCGTGATGTTGAAGTCTGGAATTATATTCTAGGAATGATGCTATGAGGTTTTCTAGGGAATGAAGGATAAATATTATTAAGGTTTGAATATATGTCTAAGGTATGAATAAAAAGAGAGGCATTGGAGCATGAAAGTTAAGGGTATGATGATGTTATGAAATACATGAATTATGAAGCATGCAAGGGAAGTAATAAGTTCTATGTCTATGAATATCTTAGGTTTGTGCCTATACAGTTCTTACTGATTTGGTGCTCAATTGAGAATATTGGTGTCTCTAGTAGGTTGGTGCCTACACAATATCATGTTGATTTGGTGCTCAACTGATAAGATTAGTGTCTCTAGTAGGTTGGTGTCTAAATAATATCTTGTTGAGTTGGTGATCACCTAAGGATATTGGTGTCTCTAGTATTTTTGTGCCTACAAGATTTGTAATGGTAGGTTGGTGCCTAAAGACATTTACAAAGATAATTTTTTCTGGTTTTCTCCCGCAAGGGTTTCCAAGTTAAATTATGTTTATTGTTATTTGAGTTTACATAAATTTGTTGTTTTAAATTTAATAAAATATCAATTAAATTAAAAAGTATATTATAGTAATATATCCCCTCCTCTTAATACACGCATAATTTCAACAATTGGTATGAGAACATGTTCCTTTAGAAACATTTTAACCACTAGATGGAAGATCTCGAGCACATATGGATTGTATGGAAGGTCTCCCTAAAAAAAAAAAAAATGTTCGACGGAACAAACTATTTATCATGGGGTATAAGAATGAATACATGTTTGAGTTCCCTTGGGTTTGGTATATGGGAATCAATCACAATAGGTTATACAAATGAATTTTGGAGGGATTCATGTGAAAATAACATGTTGGAATTGTGCATGGTTTATAAGCCCCTAGGTTAGAGCTACCTATGACCAAAAAATCCCACCAGAGACTGCCCCTTTCATCATCAATCACTTGCGTAGATGAAGTCTCACCTTAGTTATCTATTGGCACTGCAAGAACCAAGTTTCTAGAGTAGTGAGGGAATAAGTGTTGACCATTCTATTCATTATTCCTTATTATTTATGTGTATACAACCCTTTCCCTATTATTTATTAGCTACTTTAGTGATTCAGATTCATAGTATCATTATATTCCATATTATTGCATAAACTCATTACTATAACAATCACAATTATTGCACCATGATTAAACATAAAACATATATAATCTAATAATCGTCAGACAAAATTCATAAGAAATCACATAAGAGACATACGAAAAACAATTTAACATGGTTCACCCAACTCTGGGCTATGTCCACAATGAATAGCTTCTTTATTAGGCGTTTAGTAATTCCTTCAATCTTGCGCACTGCGCTTAAAAAGATATATCATGCTCATATTTCTTTTCACTAGCTTAGAAACTCTACAGTGAAATCCCCTCTCTCTATACATCATCCCTTACATTATGTTATAACCCTAAATTGCACCAGACATGCATACCTGGCACTGGGCCATCTTACTTTATATCTTTTCCAAGCCATCATTGAACAATTATTCTAAAAAACCTTTTTTTTTTAAGGTGTATGTTCCCTGCACCACTACTGCCCGTGTACACACACTTGTTGCACCACTACAGCCCGTGTACACTCACAAAAAGTGCAAAAAATGAAAATTGCAAAGGGATACGGGTTTCTGGTCCGTTACCTAGCCATTTGACCGCCCATAGCCAGTCACCCCAACCGTTACTATCTTTTTGGCCTATAAAAGAAGGTGTTGGGGTCCCATTCCATGGAGAAGCATGAGAGCATAGAAAATATGCCCATTTCAGTATTCCCTCTTTGCCCCAATATTTTGCAACCACATTGTGAGTTTGAGCCATAATTCTTTCTTCCTCCATTGCAAACCCTTACCATTTCCCTAGAGAGAATTGAAGAGGAGAATAATATGTGGAAGTAGTTGGTGCATGGTGAAGAGGAGCCCAAGACCGAGTTCGAGGAACAGTTGTCGATCTCATATTGTAAACGACTTTTGTGAGATTAATATAAAGAAATACGTTTTTTGTCCCGCCAAATGATGTCTTAAATCTTTACGATTTGTTTACATTATTTGTTATGATTTCTAATCCCCTAATCCATATATAGAATGCATGCTTGTAGTTTCTTGTTTGTCTCTTGGTGAATGCAGGTTGGCCTTGGGAGGATATCTGTAGTCGAGAAACAACTGAGCGTAGAGGGATTGACACCGGATGCGGAGTTTAAGGTATGCCTACCAGATCCCTATACTTTGTATTTTATGTATGATTGTGGGGTAATGATGGGATAGTTGTTAAAAGTAGGAGACTTTAGACGGTTAGCTCTGCCTGCACTTCAGAACCCTGGTGTAGTCCATAGAGGGGATTTCCCGCTAAGCTCAGCGTTTTTTCATTTTTAGAGTGTCTGAAAAAGAGTAAAAGGAGACTCCACTGGGGTACCTTTTTTGAAGGTAGTCTAGTCAGTTTGAAAAGGGGTAAACTAGCACCAAACAGACATCTATTCAAAATCATTTTAACGAGTGTGACAAAGACAAGATCACTCGACAATCTTTTCATATTTAAGGAGTCTAAAAAGAGCTTAAATATGGACTTTGTAAGGGATGTTCTTCTTGACCAATTTAACGAGTGTGAAGAAACAAGGTCACTCGACAATCTTTTCAATTTTAGGGAGTCTGAAAAGAGCTTAAATATGGACTTTGTGGGGGTTCCTTTTTCATAAATTTAGTCCCTTGGGCCCGAAAAAGGGTTAAATTTATACCTGAGATTACTCTTCTAGAGAACCAAACCTCCTAGAGTATACCTTTGTCCGTACATTTGACCATCTGGACCGAAAAAGGGGTAAAATACTGTCAAACAAACATGCCTTTGAATTTTAGTTTGGCGAGCATGAAGGGAAACAAGATATCTTAGCAATCTTTTCATGTTTATAGGGTCTGAAAAGGGCTTAAAAGAAGACCTGTTGTTTTGGGAGTCTGTCCCGAGGGTGAAACCAAGAGTGATAACATATCAGACATGTGAAGGCCCGAACTCATAATCAAGATAGGACTAAAAGGACTCCCGAGCCTAAAGTCATTAGCGACGACATGGACATCAAAATGCAACTAGGATCTACCTAGGGAATCCATGTGAAGGTAGGCTCTACTACTAAATTATGACACTTCTAGAGAAGGAGTGAGGTTTCTATGTCACAATTCGGTGGGATCGATCCTATGGAAAAGAGAAAAAGACAATGAGGTGAAAAAAGTGGAGGTGGAATCCTATATTAAATTCACAAAGTTGGAAAAAAGAATTTTCACCAAAGGACCTGAAAAGTGCTCCAATTCTCAAAAAGTTCACCAATCCAAATGTAAAATTTATAGTAATATCCCAAAAGAAACTCAAGAACCACACTAAACAATTTTTTAGGCTAGAAAAAACGACAAAGGGGTCCAAAAAATGACAAAAAGGGGCCAAAAGGTCTATAAATAGAAGCTGGCAGCTCATTATCACCATTGTAAATTGAGAATTGACAAAAAAGTCAAAAAATGCCCTTTGCCAAAAGAGTTGATTCCGAGAGCTTTAGTGGACGAAAGGAACTTCTGCTTGGACCAAGTAAGTACATACTAGCCCCTCCTGCATTTCCATTCCTCCTTTTTGCATTTCCTTTTTTTTGGGGGGGGGTGGGCATTGACTTTTAAAAAGGTTGGCCCTACGTGTACGTGGGTTGTATTAGGACAACTCATGTATTCCCGCATGCATAGAACAATCTGTGCATGTGCATACACAACTATGTCAAATACAATTTGCGTACACCCTCCAATATGTGTAAAAATATTAAAAGGAAGAGTTAAATCCCCATGAACTTGTCATTTTGCAGGATGTATGTCCATTGGAGAGAGAGGGAACATGAAGACATTGATATTTTTGTCTCACAAGACACTGTTTCTATCGTTGTATTAGCGCAATGTGGGTTGTTGAAATTATTCGAGTGTTTGTTTATGAGGGCACAACCCAGGTTGTTGAATGCTTTGATAGATTACTGACATCCTGACACTAAGGCATTTATGATTGAGGGGAAGTCATTGACTCCAATGAATGAAGATATTTACTTCCTTATTGGTCTCTCGAGGAGTGGGGATCCGACCAACTTGTGTACCTTTCCCCTTGGGCCTCACAACATTGAGGAGTTAATTGGACTCCATTGCGAGGTTGGTACTGAGAAAGTGGGTTCTTAGGTGTCGATAAAAAGGATCAACAATCTATCGTTGAAAGTGATAGTGCTACTCATTAGGTGGATCATTAGATATGTGGCATTACATTAGGCCTTCCCGGTGCACATGTATTGTGTGGTGTAGTGCTTAAATGCACGGATTTTTGACTGGAGTACAACCATGCTAGATTGCATGAAGAGACAGCTAACAGAGTGTCGGATATGGGAGAACAAAAACTTTAGATTCGGGATTGTTCTGTGTTCCTTTTTCTTTGAGAGAGTACCTAGTCGTAGTCCGTGAGAGATGATATGATGGCACGTGGCCTCTCTCCCAACATTATGTATATGGGCGGTGTTGATCCTACGACAGGGGGGAGGGAGGACTATAGAGGCCTTTGATGATAAGTTTTTTGACTGGTGGGCACGACAGATTCTGACAATAGAGGACTACCCCTATGCTGGGATCAACTTTTCTAGAGATCCTGACATGCCTGTACCTCCTGGAGCGGAGCGAGGAGAGATGGGTACGTTTGTTTTTCAGAGTTATTTAATTTTTATTTCTTTATATATATATATATATCTATATATATCGGTTTTTTTTGTATACCAGAGTATCTGACACTTATGTATTTGTTATGTACAGATGTGGGACCAGTGTGTCCAACAGACTTCCCAAGGACTAGGCAACATCCTCAACCAGAGGCAGGACTAGTCGCAGCTGTCGGACCCGCAGTAGAAGCAAGGGGGCCTCCAGCCAGAGAGGCTGAGAGAGTATTGAGATGGGTGGAGCGGAACCTCACCACACTCACTCATGTAGTCCCTATGGTAGAGATCGAGGATCTTCCACCAGCGATGCAACCTCACGTAGTTGGGGTAGCACGGACTTGGGTAAAGATCTTTCGACATTTGAAAAATGTTGTTGTTCATTATGGAAAGGACAATAGGCCCCACCCTTATATAGGCTAGACCACTTACATGTCAAGGGCACATTTTGTATATTTTTTAGGGCATAAGCCTCGTGACTCTTACTAGACATAGTTTTGAGGTGCTTGTGACCACCTATGTACTATGATATTATATATATATATATATATATATATGCATATTTACATCTTTTTATGTCTTATGGATCACATTTATTTTACAAATGTATTTACATGTGCGTGTGTGTGCTTTTTCTTACATGTGTACAATATGGCAATCTAATACATGATTAGCTAGAGTATCTATGATTTGATTCAATATCCTAGCAACATGGATATATGTAATGTAATCAAAGTTTTGTTCTAAGAGATGTACCCTAAGGAACCATCGGTTTAGAGTAGGATCATAAACGTGGTAAACCCCATTTAACTGGGACACAGCCAGTTGAGCATCTAAGTAGACCTAGAGGTGAGAGATACCATGCAACAAAGTGTCACAAAGAAACTCTAAGACTATGTTGTAATCGACAACATTGTTTGTGGCGTCACCTAAACAGATACCTCCCGAAGATAGCAACTGTCCCTGAGGTCTGAAAATCACCCAAGCTGCAGAAGCAAGCCTCCGAGTGTGTCAGCTAGCGCCATCTGCAAACCCAACAAACACCTTTGATTCACTTGACATTTTTCACAGTGAAAAATATGACAAGTGAATCAGAGGTGTATACAAATAAAAAGACAAAAACTAAAAGATAAAAATGTATAATAATTATACATATGTACAAGAAGTCACCCAAGGTGACCCACTTACGAGTAATACTTCTTGAGGTAGATCCCATTTCTAGGCCCCGCCAAAGTATTTCCCTCTAAGTCTACCAGACAATAAGTGCCCTTCTTTAGAACCTCCTTCACGATGAAATGTCTGAACCACATGGGTTTGAAATTGCCTGCCCCTAGGGGATCTTTATCTTGGTCATAGAATAGGACAAGGTCGCCTTTAGAGAAAATCCAAGAACGAATGGACCAATCATACTGACACTTGAATTTTTTTTTTGAGCCTCGTTAGCCAAGGTTGCATCCCAACGCTACTCATCGAGATACTCAAGATATAATAACCTCTCTTCAAGCGGTGAAGTGTCTAGCAATAATTGTACTGCCAAATTTAGAGATGGGATCTGGCACTCTATAGGCAAGACTACTTCTAGCCCATAAATGAGTTGAAAATGGGAGAAACTATTTGCAGTCTTAACAGATGCTCGGTAGGCCCATAATGTCGAGTACAAAATCAAATGCCAATTTGACTTGGCCAAATTGATCGTTCATTGTAGAATACTCTTAAGGGACTTATTCACTGCTTCCACCTGAACATTCGCTTGTGGGTAGTAAGGTGACTAATGTTCTTGCCTCAACCCAAGATTTGATGTTAACTCAAACATCATTTTATTTGAAAGTGACTACCATGGTCAGTGACAATCTCTCTCAAGATGTGGAACCTTGCTATTATTTGGTTAAACAAAAAGAGAGTTGTTGTCTCGCCATCATCTTTAAATGTTGGCATAGCCTCGACCCACTTTGTGAAGTAGTCTACTGCTATGATGATATGATGGTGCCCCCTTGCTGAAGGGGGTTTCATGTAGCATAATCAATCCCCCACTTGGTGAAGGGACCAGCTATGATGACGAGAAACATGGGAGAGGGGTGTGCCCTCATATTCTGAGAGAAGATCTAACACAGGTGGCACTTATTGACCGATTCAACACAATCGTTGATTAATGTCGGCCAAAAGTAATCAGCTCGTAGAATATTTTAGGTTGTTTCCAACTGAGATACATGAATTCCACATGCTCCAGTGTGGCAATCGTTAAGCACGATTTCTACTTCTTCATGAGTGAGACACCGATGAAGGATGCAATCTACACCTCGATGATATAGAGTGTCCTTGAGTATGAGATAGTTCTTGGCCTGATGGCATATACAGTGATGCTCATCCCAAGAAGAAGAGGTGGGGCACTTCAAAGTATGGATATAGAATAGTATATCTCCATACCAGGGGTCCGAAGACATGATCAAAAACATGTCTCCTTTGATAGGTGACTCCTCGGGTATAACATCACATGATTTGATCGGAAGTTCCGAGATGAGTTCCATGAAGACCAACGACTTTTTGGATTTTTCCAAAACAAAATCCAAGTCAAATTCTTGGAGGATAACTATCCATCTAGTGATCTTTCCACCGATTACACATCATGTCAACATGTATTGAAACAGATTCAAAACGACAATGATGATGGTCTTGCGAAACAAGATGTAATGACGAAACCATTGGACAGCATGAACTGTTGCCAATGCAAGTTTTTCAACATGGGAATAATTGATTTATGGTCCAACCATGCCTCAACTTAGGTAATAAATCATGTATTCTGAAAGAAAATCATCCTTCTAAACCAATACCATACCGATGGACGACTCCACAACGACCAAGTATAATAAGAAATCTTTATTATAATTGGGTGGCCGAAGCAAAGGGGAAGACATGAGGGAACATTTCAACGCTCTAAAATAGCATTGAGAAGCTTCATCTCAATGAAAAGGAACGCCCTTCTTCAGTAAATGCATGAAACCCTTTATGATCTTGTCATAGTTTGTGATGAAACATCGTAAAACGTTCTCTTTTCCCTATAAAATCTGAAGTTGAGGGACTGTGCACGGGGGAGGCAACTGAATTATCACCTCAACCTTTGGAGGATTGACCATGATCCATGTTTTTGAAACTATGAAACCAAGCAAATGACCTGACATTATGCAAAAAATACATTTGTTTGGATTCAAGCGAATCTAGTATTAGCGACATCGCTCAAAGATGAGTCAAAGGTGTGTGGGATGATCATCTCTCTTATGAGATCGTGATGCTAAATCATCAAGATAATCCTCAAATATGTGTTTGAGATCATGGAAAGAAAAACACATGGCCCACTGAAAAGTAGTTCCAACATTTTTTAGACCAAAAGGCATCTTCCTATAAGAGAATGTACCCCACGGAAAAATGAAAGCATTTTTGTGTTGGTATTTGAGTTTGATCTATATCTGATTGTATCCCAAAAAACCATCCATGAAAGAAAAGGCCTCGCAACTTGTGCATTCATCGACTATCTGGTCAATAAATGGCATGGGGAAATTATCCTTTGGATAAGCCTTGTTCAAATCATGGAATTTCGTACATACGCGAATCATACCCTATTTTTTGTTAACTGTCATGGGATTTGACACCCATTGAGTCAATTGGACGGGGTAGATGAAACCATCTTTAAGAATTTTCTCCACTTCAACCTTAATAGTTTTTTCTTTCTTAGGATTAACTGGACGAATCTTTTTCCAAACCGGATTAGTGTCAGGATATGTCGTGATTTCATGGTTAACGATTCTTGGATCTATGCCTAGAATTTCCTCATAAGACCAGACAAACACGTTGTGGAATTATTTAAATAAATCCTTGTAAATTTGAATCTCCTAGGGAGAGCAGTCCGCTCCAACGAAGACATTCTCCATGACGCCAAGGGTTC
This sequence comes from Picea engelmannii, assembly GCA_009831015.1. NCBI lineage: Eukaryota > Viridiplantae > Streptophyta > Pinopsida > Pinales > Pinaceae > Picea > Picea engelmannii. Next base: position 257,903 of record ML797981.1, on the reverse strand, counting down.
TGTAGATATCAATAGGTATCATTTTAGTGATGGTTGCCATATTTTCTTTAGCGTAAACAACGTGTGTAGACAAAGGATTGATAGGGCAAGCCCTATATCCAGTAATAGTCGGAGTGAATTCACCTACTTCAATTCTTCTTAACTCTGGGAGAAAATAAGATCTGTGATGGAGATCCTAGGGTATGTCTGGACTAGTCATTTCCTCAATAATCACCTCATCCGAGGGAAAGACTAATTCTAAAGAATTAGTATTCGCGAGGGATCCTTGAGCCCAAATAGGCTCGAGAACCGGATCTAACTCCTGTGCGGGAGTCGGATCAGGGTCAGTGGAAGCTTGTTGGACTATAGAGTATGCAACTTCTACCGCAGACAAAGGCATGTCCATGCCATGGTGCCCTGTCCCTTCCATCGTGGTTGATGGGGAAGGAAGATTCCACAGATCGTTAAAGTAAGTCGTGAAAAACGACAAGATTTGAAATATTTCAGCCATAGGCGCGTCGGGGACAACCGATATGTACTTGACATTGTCGGTCAGAGGCAGGTAATCAAAAGTACCCATCAAAGGTGGGCACAAACCAACCCCTACGTTGACAATGTTAGGTTGAGGGTTCTCAATCATCGGGACGGTGGATACCCCCGATGAAAGGTCAAGACGAGAGAAGGATAATTGATCAATGGACACGATCCGACCCTCTTGTGGAAACAACAAGACCCAAAAACCTGTTGCGACCATTTCTTGCATAAAATAGGTCCAACTCCTTCCTAACAAGAGATTGTAGTCAAGAGATGCATCGACCACTTCAACCTCGACAGACACGGTCTTCCCCCCTAACTGCATGAGGAAAGATGGGATGATTCCATGTGGTCGAAACAAATGATCATCTAAAGTGGTAAGAAGTGTAGGTGACGGAGACAAAATGGGTTGGCCAATGGCCTTCCAACACACCAAATACATCATGCATGTTGAGGCACCCTCATCAACCACCGTGCAGAAAATGTTCGAAGTAAAAGTTTTTGTGGTGTAAGCCACCACTATGTGAAATTCCACGTGGTAGGGGAGACGAGGTTTTAAGTCAGTCCTATCAAGCATGCTAGTTCCCAGATTATGAGTCTCAGCAGATCCTAAGGCAGCTAACAAAGCCTTTCTCTTGGAAGGGTAGCTCTGGAGGACTTCCAAAGCAGACATTGCACAAGGGGTTTGAGACAAATCCTCCACCACAGAGTAGTTCTAAGCATCCCTTGCGTTTGAATTGTGGGAATATTTCTTGAATTCACCTTTTGGGATGTGTGTCATTGTTTCTCCCAACATCTTCTCAATATGGAGAGGAAGATGTGGTTTTTTGGCTTCTTTACCCTTCTCATAGGTGTTTGGCATTCCATATTCATGTGTCCTAGTTTCTATATCGATGCTATCTTTCATCATGTACACATTCACGGATGAAGGATTACTCGAAGACGGAGTGGGTCCCTGACTGCCCCCTTCTGCACTTGAAGAAGCTTGAGTTAAATTTTACCCATGTGGAAATGAGTTTGTTAACACGATAGGTTGTTGCTGTGCCAATAAATTATGGGCCTCTGCAAGCTGAGGGCACTAGTGAGTCGGATGGTATTCCATGCAAATATTACATAGATACTTCGAATTCTTCTTTTCTATTTTTCTCCTGCCAGCATTATTGGTAGGTTTCTTAGACCCCTTACTCTTCTTTCACTGTTTCTTCTTTACATCAGGTTGTTGGGTGGCCTTCGGGTTTTTCGATTTCACACTATGTACATCTGACATTTGAGTAGGGGGAGAAGCTGAACCAGTGGTTTGGCTAGTTGTTGTCTGTTGTATTAACAATTTTTGCAATTGATTCGACAACTGATCAACGGGCTTCATTTGTGTTGAACCAACAATACCATCAGCATGTGGTCCAGATCTCTATCTGTTCTTATCAAGTATCGACCGCTGTGTATCTGGAAAAACTTCGTAAAGTAAACCAGACTGAGAGTAAATCAACTCTAGTTGTTGAGCTCTCATTATTGCTTCTTCTTCTGAAAATACCCCCGACGTTGCGATGTCTTTAGATAATTGTGGTACTAAAGGCTTAAGGAACCACTCAAGCAGGAATGCTGGTGGGTTTGGTACTTTTATAAAACTCTTCTGTCATCTCCATTCTCGGATGTGATCTAAGATATGGTCTGTCTTTCTATGCTCAAAGTTGGCCATCAATTCGGTGTCGTCATTGTATCTCACAGGTAATTGAAAATGGTTTAAGAAAACCATTTCCAATTCGCCAAAGGTAGAGTATCTTGACCAGTCACGATCGATGTACCATTTTGCAGCAATCCCTATAAGAGTGTGTTGAAACAAACACAGCTGAACGAAGTCATCTCTTAAAGAGTTGGATGAGCACCATAAATGGAAGGTAGTCACATGATCGCTTGGATATTCATTAGGCTTAGCTTCGAACTTTGGAATGTCCGAAGGTAACTTGGTTGGCATGAGAGGCTAACGCAGATCATGACAGAAGGGGCCATTTAATAATGTTGTCAAGTCTAGAAAGTGAAAAGTTTCTAGAAATGATAATTTGGGTTGTTAATTATAACCAGGAAAAAAGGATCCTGGAGTTTGGTTGGCACCAGGTTGCCAGGAAAAGTTAGGTTGTTGGCCAGGATTCTGGTAATAACCATGGACATGACCAGCCTACATATTATGCACTTGTTGAGATGTCATCATCCGACTCCCATAATAGGACGTAAAAGGTTGGGCTTGTTGTATTGCAAGGATTTTGGGAAGGGTTGCCCCCTATCGATCCAATGGGAATAGATCCTGAGCCTTGCCTAGGGTTCCATTGGCTATGGAAGGGGTTTCCCCTGGTCAACATCCCTGACGAGGGAATTGATCTCTGCCATGGATTCCAAAGTCCTTGTGAGGAAGGAATTCCTAAGTTTTCCCCCTGTGCAGGAATAGTACCCTGCATAGGATTTTGTTGTCCATAACTAAGGTTTCCCTCGACCGAGATGGAAACTAACGAGAATGCATTTTTACCAAACACATCAAACAAAGAGAATGGTGTCGAACCTACTAGCATTCTATAAGAAGGAAGTCCTTGACTACCTGCTCCAAACGAACTATAGTTTATTTTTGGCCCGACGGAGTGCTGGTGAGCACCACCAACCGAATGGGACAAAGGAGGTATATGACCCCCTCCGTAAGGGAAAGAATTATAGGGAGTTGAAATGCCTCCCATAGATCCTTGTAGAGGAGCGTTCGAGCTCCCTGCCCCTATACCTAAAGTATGTAGAGTGGAGTAGGAAAGGACAGAGTTCGTATTGAAGCTATCCATCTCGTATGAGAATGGAGGGTCTGTCGCACTCTAGTCTAAAGGAGAAGTGATCATCGCCATAGACAGAATCAGACCATTGACCGAGGTAGAAGTAGTCGAGACCATAGTGGTCTGGACTAGCGATGGTTGTTTAGGAGGTGGAAAAACACTTGTAGTGACAGTCGTAGAGGGAATATGGGGATTCCCTGAAGAAGTAGAAGCATTTTTTTCCATTGCTACTTGTGACACTACCTGACGCTCATAAGGTTTATCCTATACGATGATAGGCATCGATAGATCAATGATCGGAGGTTTATATGGACCAATAGCTTCCACTCCAAGCTCGAAAATTCTTGGTTCCTCTGGAATCAAATGTTCTCCTCTTAGATATGGGCTGGGATCAGTTTCTTGTGGCCCGGTCACCTCAAAATACCCTTGCTGGTCTAGTCTTCACCTTAACAGTGGTGGGGGTGGCTCCATATTAATCGGCAATAGGAAAAGAAGCCTTCGCGACTGATGGAGCTCATGATCTTCCATGGTGTGAGAAGATCAATAAAACACTAGGGATTTCTATTAATGTTAAAGACTAGCATACACTAGAAAAATATCCTATGAGATAAGACAAGCAGATCACTAGCTTGTTGGAAGAACAGTTACACCAGCCAACACTAGAGAAACTTACCAGTGCAAGTGAAACTCGAATATGGAATCCCCCTTTAGGTATACTCTGCAAAGCGTGGCCCAATGTTTACCCTAGGTACCATGGTATACCCCCACAGTAGCCTGTGTAAGTCACTAAGATAAAGGCAACTAGGTTGCCAGTGCGCGAATAGTCACCAGGTGGGTACAGTCGACAGTTGGGTGGACCACAATGAGCAAGATATCAAGCCCGAAACCTATCAAGGGTATCGAAAGAAAGTGTTTCAGAAGATGACTGAGGACCTTGAATGAATTTGAGACCCACGAAGCCCCGTGGAAAATTCAATCAACGAAATACCAATATAAGCCCTCTATATGCGTTCCCCACTACGCTTGGTCCAACTTTGGAGGGGTTATCTCCGCTACCTTTCCACATGTGACCTCATGTTTATCCCCTGTGTTAGAGGGGTGTCTTGGATAAATTTCATGATTACTGGACTTTCAAGAACTCCCTAGCACAGAATATTAGGTTTGTTTTTGTAGCCTTGAAGAGTTTCCTCTCCAATCCAAAATCAAGGCTCTAGCCTAGACTAAATTGATGGACCCTACAAACAAAAAGTCTAATAACTTTTAATTAAGTGTTAATTTTAGTGGTTGTCTTAAGTCAAAGGGAACGAAAGTGAAACTAGTGATGTTAATTAAGAGACGAAAGAGAAGAGCATAAGAAGAAACTGAAAACAAACTACTTCTTCTTCACAAATAAAAATTTGCCAATTTAAACTCTTTAACCAAACTTTTTCGTAACTACTTTTGTCAGATATTTGGAAAGAAAAACTTAAAACAAGATTTCGCTCGACTAATACCTACTTAATTTCCTGAGCATTCAAATAAAGAACTTAAGAAAACTTTATTTTTCCTTGGTAAATAAAGAAACTAACAAGGGTTAGGACGGGAGAAGGATAATTGATCAATGGACACGATCCCACCCTCATGTGGAAACAACAAGACCTGGAAAACTGTCGCGACCATTGCTTGAATAGAATAGTTCCAAATTATTCCTAACAAGAGATTGTAGTCGAGAGATGCATCTACCACTTCAACCTCGACACACATGGTCTTCCCCCCTAACTGCAGGGGGAAAGAGGGGATGATTCCATGTGGTCAAAACAAACGATCGTCGAAAGAGGTAAGAAGAGTAGGTGACGGAGAGAAAATGGGTTGGCCAATAGCCTTCCAACATGCCAAATACATCACGCATGTTGAGGCACCCTCGTCAACCACCGTGCAGAAAATGTTTCGAGTAAACTTTTTCATGGTGTAAGCCACTACTATCTGAAATGCCACGTGGTAGGGGAGACAAGGTTTTAAGTCGGTTGTATCAAGCATGATCATTCCTATATTACGATTCTCAGTAGATCCTAAGGCAGCTAACAAAGTATTTCTCTTGGAAGGGAAACTCTAGAGGACTTCCAAAGTAGACATTGCATAAGGGGTTTGGGAAAAATCCTCCACCACAGAGTAGTTCTGGGCATCCCTTTTGTTTGGATTGTGGGAATCTTTCTTGAACACACCTTTTTGGATGTGTGTCATTGTTTCACCCAACGTCTTCTCAATCTGGAGAGGACCCTTCTTAGAGGTGTTTGACATTCCATAGTCACGTGTCCTAGTTGCTATATCGACGCTACCTTTCATCATGTATACATTCGCGGATGAAGGAATACTCGAAGACGGAGTGGGTCCCTGGCTGTCCCCTTCTGCACTCGAAGAGGCTTGAGTTAAATTTTACCCATGTGGAAATGAGTTCATTAAAACGGAAGGATGTTGCTGTGCCAATAACTTCTGGGCCTCCACAAGATGAGGGCATGGGTGAGTCGAATGGTCTTCCGTGCAAATATTACATAGATACTTTGACTTCTTATTTTCTATTTTTCTCCCGCCAACACTATTGGTAGGTTTCTTATCCCCCTTACCCTTCTTTCATTTTTTCTTCTTTCCATCAGGCTGCTGGGTGGCCTTCATGTTTGTTGATTTCACACTATGTATATCCAATGTTTGAGTAGGGGGATAAGTTGAACCAGTGGTTTGGTTGGTTGTTGTCTATTGTATTGACAATTGTTGCAATTGATTCAACAGCTGATAAAAAATCTTCATTTGCGCTGAACCAACAATACCATCAGCATATGGTCTAGATCTCTATCTGGTCTTGTCAATTATCGACCGTAGTGCATCTGGAAAAACTTCATAAAGTAAACTAGACTAAGAGTAAATCAACTCTAGTTATTGAGCTCTCATTATCGCTTCTTCTTCTTAAAATACCCTTGATGTTGCAACGTCTTTAGATAACTGTGGTACTAAATAATTAAGGAACCACTCAAGAAGGAATGTTGGTGGGACTGGTACTTTTATCAAACTCTTCTGGCATCTCCATTCTCAGATGTGATCTGAGATATAGTTTGCCTTTCTCTACTCAAATTTGGCCAGCAATTCAGTGCCAACGTCGTATCTCACAGGTAATTGAAAATGGTTTAAGAAAACCATTGCCAATTTGCCAAAGGTAGAGTATATTGAGCGGTCGATATCAATGTACCATTTTACAACACTCCCTATAAGAGTGCGTTGAAATAAACACAATTGAACGGAGTCGTCTCTCAAAGAGTTGGATGAGCACCATAAATGGAAGGTAGTCGCATGATCACTTGTATATTCATTAGGCTTAGCTTCGAACTTTGGAATGTCTGAAGGTAACTTGGTTGGCATGGGATGCCAATGTGGATCATGACAGATGGGGCCATTTAATAACCTTGTCAAGTTTGGCAAGTGCAAAGTTTCCAGAAACGGTAATTTGGGTTGTTGATTATAACCAGGAAAAAAGGTACCTGGAGTTTGGTTGGCACTAGGTTACCAAGAAAAGTTAGGTTGTTGGCCAGGGTTCTAGTAATAACCATGGACACAACCAGCTTATAGATTCTACACTTGTTGAAACGTCATCGAATGAATCCCATAATAGGACATAAAAGGTTGGGCTTGCGTTGTATTCCAATGATTTTGGGAAGGGTTTCCCCCTGTCGATTCAACGGGCATAGATCTTGAGCCTTGACCGGGGTTCCATTGGCTATGGAAGGGGTTTCCCCCGATCGAAATCCCTGACAAGGGAACTGATCTCTACCATGGATTCAAAAGTCCTTGTGAGGGAGGAATTCCTAAGTTTCCCCCCTATGCAGGAATAGTACCCTGCATAGGATTTTGATGTCCATAATCGGGGTTTCCCCTGGTCGAGATGGAAGCTAATGAGAATGTGTTGTTACCAAACACGTTGAACAAAGAGAACGGTGTCAAAACTACTGGCATGCTATAAGAAGGAATTCCTTGACTACCTACTCCAAACGAACTATAGTTTACGTTCGACCCAGCGGAGTGCTGGTGAGCACCACCAAGAGAAGGGGACAAAGGAGGTATATGACCCCCTCCATAAGGGAAAGAGTTATAGGGAGATGAAATGAACCCCATAGATCCTTGCAGAGGAGTGTTCGAGCTCCATGCCCCTAGACCTAAAGTTTGTAGAGTGGAGTAGGAAAGGACATAGTTTGTATCAAAGCCAGGCATATTGTATGAGAACGGAGGGCCTGTCACACTCTGGGCTAAGGAGCAGTGATCGCCTCCATAGAAGGAATCAGACCATTGCCCGAGGTAGAGGCGGTTGAGACCATAGTGGTCCAAACTGGTGATGGTTGTTTAGGAGGTGGAAAACCGCCTGTTGTGACAGTCATAGAGGGAATATGAGGATTACCTGAAGAAGTAGCAACATTTGTCTCCATCGTTGCTTGTGACACTACCTGACACTTGTAAGGTTTAACCTGTACGACGATGGGCATTGATAGATCAGTGATCAAAGGGTTATTTGGACCAAGAGCTTCTACTCCTAGGTTGGAAATTCTTGGTTCCTCTAGAATCAAATGTTCTCCTCTTGGAGATGGGTCGAGCTCAACTTCTTCTAGCCCGATCACCTCAAAATACCCTTGTTGGTCTAGTCTTCACCTTAGCAGTGGCGGGGGTGGCTCCAGATTAAATGGTGGTAGGCAAAGAATCCTTCGTGACTGACCGAGATCATGATCCTATAGAGTGTGAGAAGATCAATGAAACACTAGGGATTTATATTAACGTTAAATACCATCATACACTAGAAAAATATCCTATGAGATAAGACAAGTAGATCACTATCTAGTTGGAAGAACAGTTACACCAGCCAACACTAGAGAAACTTACCGGTGCAAGTGAAACTCGAATACGGAATCCCCCTCCAGGTATACTCTGCAAATCATGGCCTGATGTCTACCCTAGGTACCGCAGTATAACCCGGTAGTCACCTGTGTAAGTCACTAAGATAAAGGAAACTAGGTTGCCAGCGCGCGAACAGTCACCAGGCAGGTACAATCGACAGTCAGGTGGATTGCAATGAGTAGGGTATCAAGCCTAAAACCTATCAAGGGTATCGAAAGAAAGTGTTTTGGAAGATTACTAAGGACCTTGAACGGATTCGAGACCCACGAAGCCCCATGGAAAATTCAATCAATGGAATCCCAAGATAAGACCTCTATATGCGTTCCCCATTACGCTTGGTCCGGATTTGGAGGGGTTAGCTCCACTACCTTTCCACATGTTACCTCGTGTTTAGTCCCTGTGTTAGAGGGGGGTCTCGGATAAATTTCATGGTTACTAGACTTTCAAGCACTCCCTAGCACAAACTCTTATGTTTGTTTATGTAGCCTTGAAGAGTTTCCTCTCCAATCCTAAATCAAGGCTCTAGCCTAGACTAAATTGATGGACCCTACAAACACAAAGTCTAATAACTTTTAATTAAGCGTTAATTTTAGTGGTTGTATTAATTCAAAGGGAATGAAAGTGAAACCAGTGATTTTCTTTAAGAGACGAAAGAGAAGAGCATAAGATGAAACTGAAAACAAACTACTTCTTCTTCACAAATAAAAAATTTCCAATTTAAACTCTTTAACCAAACTTTTTCGTAACTACTTTTCTCAGATATTTGAAAAGAAAAGCTTAAAACAAGATTTCGCTCGACTAAGAGCTACTTAATGTTCTAAGAATTCAAATAAATAACTTAAGAAAACTTTATTTTTCCTTGGTAAATAAAGCAACTAACCTGAACTACTTTTACAAAACAAAGAAAAAAAAATATTGTTTTATGCTTCAAAACAAGAAATTTGAGAATTAATTGGTTTCCCTTCTTCTAAAGCAAAAAAGGGAAAAATGACGACAAGTAAAGACAAAGAAATGACTTCTGGCCCATCACAGATCAGGAGTCACTGACAATACCAAGAAGACAAATCATAACAAACTCACAAACTTGTCTAAAAACCCTAATAAATAAAACACAAGAAATATTTGATAAAAAGAAAGCTATGTTGAGGTTAGACCTAGGCTATAGACTGCTATAACAGAGACTAGGTCTAGATCAAGAAAACCCTTGAGAAGTGTGACTTCTGATAAGGAAGAGGATGACTGCCTCTTATTTATAAAAAAAAAAAACAAATCTCAACACAGACATGATATTGACACTTCAGCAGCCTACGTATGTACGTGGGTTGTCCAAAGGAAGGGTGCGTATGTACGTGTGCAGACCCACTACAGGTTGTGTACACCTCTGTAACTTATCAAAAACATGAAAACCAATAGTCAAGCAAACCGTACAGGGAGTACTGGTATTGAAGACCAAAATCACTTAAATACTCAGACACTTACAGAAACTCAAAAAGGCAGTTAAGCCAATCAAAGCACCCAAAATGAATATCCCCAAAAAACCCTAGAGGTCTCCCTAGTACTGTCGCCAATTCTTCTATAGCGAGAAAAACCCTCTACAGACTACACCAGGGTTTTGAAGTGCAGGTAGAGCTAACCTTCTAAAGTCTCCTACTTTTAACAATTATCCCGTCATTGCCCCACAAACATACATAAAATAAAAATTATAGGGATCTGGTAGGCATACATTAAACTCCGTGTCCGGTGTCTATCCCTTTGCATTCAGTTTTTTCTCGAATGTAGATCTCCTCCCAAGGCCAACCTGTATTCACCAAAAGACAAACAAGAAACTACAAGCATGCATTCTATATATGGATTAGTGGATTAGACATCATAACAAAGAATGTAAACAAATCGTAAAGATTTAAGGCATCATTTGGTGGGACGGAAAAAGTATTTCTTTATATTAATCTCACAAACTTTGTTTACAATATGACACCGACAACTGCTCCTCGAACTTGGTCCTGTGATCCTCTTCACCATGCACCAATTGCTTCCACGTATTCTTCTCCTCTTCAGTTCTCTCTAGGGAAATGGCAAGGGTTTGCAATGGAGGTAGAAGGAATTATGGCTCAAACTCACAATGTGGTTGCAAAATATTGGGGAAAAGGGGGAATATTGAAATGGGCAGAGTTTCTATGCTCTCGTGATTCTCCTTCGAATGGGACCCCAACACCTTATTTTGTAGGAAAAAAAGATATCAACGGTTGGGGTGACTGGCTATGGGTGGTCAAATGGTTAGGTAATGTCCCGAAAACCCGTATCCCTTTGCAATTTTAATTTTTGACGCTTTTTGTGAGTGTACGCGGGCTATAGTGGTGTAGCAAGAATGTGTACGTGGGGAAGTAGTGGTGCATGGTGCATACACCTTAAAAAAAAAGGTTTTTTAGAAGACTTGTTCAGTGATGGCTTGGCAAAGATAGCAAGTAAGATTTCCTGGTGCTAGGTATGCATGTCTAGTGCAATTTAGGTTTATAACACATTCATACATATATTTGTCTCTATTATAGAATAAAAACATACACTAATGGACCGGAACCCGTAAAAACAAGGAAACCCTATTCTCCCAAACCGTTACATATTTATACATACAATCTAGGGCTTAAAACCCTACTTGGTTCATCCCAAAAACCCATTACATTGCATGGCTAATTCAGTTAACTATATGTTTGGTTGCTTTCTTATTTATACTTGGTTCTTGTCCTTCCATCTTTATCTTGTCGATTTGTCATCCTACCTTTTCGTCTACTTTATTCTTCTTCTTTATTCTTCTTCATGTTGTATTCTTCTTCCTATTTTATGCCCTGATTTATGATTCTTACTGCACATTGTCCTTTTGGATGTACCTCAGTTGCACACTTCCTTGTTTTTCTTCTTCTCTTCTATGCACTTCTTTTGTACTTAGGGTTTTTCCCTAACATGTATTCCAAAAATACCGATCCAACACAATGAAAAATCCATAGATGTCATCTTCAGTGGTCTATTGGATTTTGATATTGTCAAGATAATGTAGTTTACTTTAGCTAAATAGATTTTGGACAAGATACAAAACATTTATGAAGAGATATCCAGTGATTGTTCCAACTATGAATCTTAGACAGAAGAAGCACAATTTGCGAGAAAGCTAAAAAAAAGACTTGGAAAATACAAAGAAAGGGAAGATAATGATGATGAAGAATAATATGTCTCCAGAACCCTAGAAACAAAACCCATTGATGAAGAAAATGAATATAATCAGAATGAAAACCTAGATTAAGAGGAAGTAAATCTTGAGGCATTGAATAAAATATTGACATTTGGAAAGAGTAATGAAATATTAGATAATATTCTAAGTTTCCAAAGGATCATAAGAAAATTCTTGAACCAATATATCAACATACTCTTCTAGAACACTAACACTCTTAGAATCCATCGTGATGTTTGCGGAACATGTTCTTGTAGTTGCATGCGAAATATTTGTTTATATTTTTTTCCCCTTTAAAATTTCATTTATATACACATTGTAAAATATAGTGTGTCCTCCATTGTTGAAGTCAGCTTGCACAAGTGATCACTTGATACACAATCAAATGAATAAACAACAATAATTTTTGAAAACCAATTTATAGAATGACCAAAGTAAAGACACAAAATTTGCATTATATTTCTTCTTCTTATTATTATTATAAGGGTTACTAAAATAGGCATATCTTGTCATTGAAAAAAAGGTGGTAATAAAAAAGTTTCACATTTAAATTGAGTATGTGTCATTTTTGGAGAAGATATATCAAGTTGTTACGAATCAAAAAAATGGATTTATTGATGTAGAAATCTCAAAGACATATATCAATTGTAGAATAAGGCATAAGTGCCATGAACATGGATTTAAATCATCAAACAAATACTTTAGATAGAATCTTTGGGAAAAGAGTGTAATATTTCCCTAATTCCAATGTTTGGCACACTAGGGATGATTATTCACTCCAAAGAACACCCAAAGACATGCTTTAGGGCTAAATGTTAGTGGTGTGGGTCATAAACGAATTACTTATAAGCCATATGGGCTAGGCATGAAGACTCAAACCATTCATGATAGGCCCTCCAACTAAAACCTTTGGTATAGGAGGGGGATATGGGCTTAATTCCAAGGTTTAGTATAGGAGGGAAGGGTTTCATCCTTTAGCATGCTTTTATTTTAAAATCCATAGGCTTGGACATTAAAGGGGATACTTAAAAGAAACATAAGGGAAGGAGCTCCTTTTCCAAAACATGCTCTACAGAAAAAATCCATTGTCTAGGTCCATTAATAAACTACTTCTAAGGAATACGGTACATGAATGGGGTTATTAAATGTAAGATATATACTTTATAAGGGATATATAGTGAAATAATAGGATATAGGAACAATTAAATTTTTTGGGGAACTATGTAAAGGTCCCCTATTCCAATATGTGTTTTGGGTTGGAAATGAGTTATTATGAAGGCACATGGGGCATGAATGGGAACCCATATTGTGAGACAATACTTATATAGGGAACCTTTATTGTAGGTTTCAGGTATGTGCATGGACTTGAGGCCTAGTGTATCAAAGAAGAGTCTCTTTTCCTTAGAAATTCTTTGTGCTAAAATGTCATGGCTTAGGAACTATATATTATTTCCATAACATGGTGTGGGGTTGAAAACCATAGTCTTAGGACCTACAAGATACTTCTATGCCTAAGTCTATGTGTACAACCCAAAATCGATAGAAATGGTGTCCTCTGGTATTTTCTTTAAACTGTAACATCCCTCTCTTGCAAGCACACATTATTGACTTATTCGTTGAGGATACTTGTGTGCAAGTGATCCAGTTTCAGTATATGTATGTTTGTTCTCTTATGGATTCTTATGATGATGCTGATGGATTATGATGTCATGTTATTTGATATCCCTATATTGACAATTGTTATTGATGAACTTCCCTTGAGTGTGCAAGACACTTGACAGATTGAGGATGTCACTCAAATCAATGGACCTCCTTGGACTCTAGATCGAGTTAGGGAGTGGACTCTATTGATTTGCGTATTTTTATATTATGCATATGTGACATATGATAGGGTATATTATGATGGTGTTTATGGATCATTGACAATGATTCGTTGGTGGATGCAGGCTGATGATTGCATGCTAATCAGATTTAAATGAGTAAAGGGGCCATGTACAACAATCTGATATTGAGGGAGAGGTGTGGATGATCTGGATTATTTTTGGCGTAAAATGAGAGAAGATATATAATAAATAAATGTACAGAGATATCTCAGATATCCAATAATATAACATAAATGTATCAGAGATGCAACCATAAACACAGAGATATAGTAATACACAATTTTATATTAATGAGAGAAAATGTACAAATAATGTAAAAATACAGAGTGAAATACTTGCTAGAATGGTGGAAGCTTATCTCGGATAAGATATGTGTCCTCTACTCGCATTTGCAAGAATATCATTTTACAATGAGGCTCGTGGGGGATTAACATTTGCATACAATCTCCGTTTGGGGCACACAATAGCTCGTTGGAAAGATATTGTAGATGAGATTAATTTTGGGGGCTCAATCAGATCCTTTGGCTATCATTGAGAAGATATATCCCAAAAAACATTCATTTAGGCCCTCAAAATGGGCTCGAAAGTTAAAAACTGCTAAAAATAGTAAATTACCAAAATTGCCAGAAAAGTGTTTTGAGCTAGTTGGAAAAGGTGGGTGGCCACTGATATCCACCTGGATCAATACTCTCTCCTTAGAAAGAAATGGTCTCCATTGCGTTGAGTTCCTGAGGGAGAGGGAAAATCATTTTTTGAATTTGTATCTTGATGAGTTGCTTTCCTTGTTGGAGAAGTTGCACTACTTAGCTTGTTGAAGGTTGTCACGAACCTGTGGCTGGAAGGGTTGGACCTTTTTAACCAGTCTGGCTACATAAGATTCATGTGTGAATAAGGAATCTTTACACTTTGTTACAATCTTGTCGATCTTCTTCTGTTGGATAGAAGGTTCTTGGGCCAAGGCTGTAGTGGTTGCATTATCCTTATGTTCACTTTTTGAACAAATTGTGAAGAAGTTGAATTTTGTAGTATGAGATACTACCTTGCAGAATTTTTTAGGTGGGTCAGTAGTTGGAACTACCTCTGGTATCCTGTAGAGATGATCCCCTAGAGTAACAATGACACTATGGGGTCGATACTCATAGATAGCATGGTGCTTCCACATATATGGATGGCCCAAGAGAACATCATAGACATTCAGTGGGGAAAAATCACATAATACCTCATCCTTGAAGGGTTGGATGTTGTATGAAAATCAACACTATGGGCTGAAACAGATATCTCATCCCTGGTGAAGCCACCCAATGTTTTATGGTTGAAAGTGTGGTGTTGTCGAAAATCTCATCTATTTGACGACCTCTGTTGAGATGAGGATATTTTGGCTTCCACTATCAGCGATAAAATGTAGTGGGATCCCCTTCACCCACATCTATGAATGAAAAAGGTGCTCCCCCTCTTCAAGATATGTGGGTTCTTCTTTTTGAATTCTTGTGGTCGTGACAATAGAAGTGGGGTTTGTATCGATGATCTGTCTTCTATAAATATTTTCTTCAAGGTTTGGCTTCTTGTCTTTGATCTTGACTACCAATGAATTTTTTGAGTGACATTCATCAGTGTTGTGCCATGGGATTTTTTGGATATCACACCATTTTCCGGTGTCCTTCTTCATCTTTCTGTGACCCTTCTTTTCATGTGGCTTGGACTGGTTTTCGGGAGACTATTTGTTAGGGTCATCTTTATCATAATTTGGTTGTTGTGGATTTGCAGACTCGAACCCCATTTGTTCTGGTGCTTAAATATCTGCTCGATTTTAATAGCATATCGATAACCAACACCGAGTGATGAGATGTCCTAAAAATCCATTTTAGTTTGCATGTATCTGTGTAGATCCCCAAGGTATTTCAGAAACAAATGTCATTTTTGGAGAAGATATATCAAGTTGTTACAAAAACAAAAATGGATTTATTGATGTAGAAATATCAAAGACATATATCAGTTGTAGAATAAGGCACAAGTGCCATGAACACGGATTTAGATCATCAAACAAACACTTTAGATAGAGAAAGATACCAGATATAATAAATATGCAGAACATAAATAAAATGCTAGAAATGGCAGAATAACATTAATATATCCAGCATAATCTCCACAATAACACATAAATGATATAAGAACGACAACAGAAATAACACTTTGATTCAGAAAGCAATGTTCACAGGCCTCTTCGAGGGGGAAACCTCCAATCGAGTAGTGCTCCGTTACAATAATCTCCAAGCTAGGGTTTTCATACCCTCAACCCTTATTTATACTTAATATGTCTATCAAGAGAATCATCTAGAGGAAGATCCTTCTAGAAGCGGAAGCTTCTATTAGGTCTTCTTACATTCGTCTTATTCTATTTTATTGAAAGGCCTTATTAATATTGACCTTTATTACATCTGAATATATTGATCTACCTATGTGCGGGTTAGGACCCTAACATGTCTTCCCCCTTAAAAACAGCCTTGTCCTCTGGCATCTGTTGGATTCGTATCTTTCCACTGGACTAGCACTTCCTTGATGGTTCTCTGACGCAGGCGATGCTCATGCTGGTCCAAAACTGCTTTTGGCTATATCCAAATGGATCCTTCTTCAGCTAACTCGGGAAGTTTGGTTTGAATTTGGCACCTATTTCCAATCACCTTCTTTAAGCATGAAACATGAAAAACTGGATGTAGCTTCGACTGACTGGGCAGAGCTAACTAATTTGCGACTTGTCCCACATGATTGAGAACTGTATAAGGACCATAAAACTTGGGCACTAGCTTCTGACAATGCTCGACCTTGAGGGAAGTTTTCTTGTATCATTGCAGTTGCAGAAACACCTGATCCCCTTCTACAAATTGACATTCAGAGCGACCTTGATCTGCTTGTTGCTTCATGCGATTTTGTGTCATGACCAAGTTCTCTTTAAGATTACGAAGAATATCCTCTCGAACTGTAAGTGTTTGGTCAACTACCTGGACCTTCGAGGTACATGGTAAGTATGAGAGAACTGAAGGTGGCTTCTTTCCATATACCGCTTCAAAAGGAGTCATGCGAGTAGATGTATGGTAGGAAGTGTTGTACCACCATTTGGCTAGGGGTAGCCATTGAGCCCACTGATGTTGTTTTTGAGAGGCAAAACACCTCAAATATGTTTCCAAAAACTTGTTGACAACTTCCGTTTGACCATCAGTCTGGGGATGATAAGTTGTGCTGAGATGCAATTGGGTGCCCTGGAGCTTAAACAATTCTTGCCAAAAATTGCTTGTGAAAGTTGGGTCACGATCAGAAACAATAGATTGCGGCATGCCATGAAGCTTGAACACTTGGTCCATGAAAACTTGAGCCATCGTGGATGCAGTAAATGGGTGTTGAAGAGAACAGAAATGAGAATACTTGGAAAGGTGATCCACAACTACCATTATGACTGATTTATTCCCAGATTTGGGTAAGCCAGTAATGAAGTCCATAGAGATATCCTTCCAAATAGTCTGTGGAATCAGAAGCGGTTGTAGTGTGCCCAGAGATTTGACTGTTTCTCCCTTTTTGCATTGACACAGCTCACATTTAGCGAAAAAATTATGGATGTCCTATTTCATACCATCCCAAAAAAAAGAACGTTTCCCTCTGTCATATGTTTTGGTGAACCTTGAGTGCCCCACTGTGGGTGTAGCATGAAGCTCAGAAAGTACTATGGATTTAAGATTTGATTGTTTACTTAAATAAAAACGGATTTTGTATCGAAGCTCATCCTGGAGCCAAGAGTACCCTGGGAGATTCAAAGCCTTGGTCTGCAATTGTTGGATCAGATGCAAACTTTTGGGATCTTGAAGCCATTCTTGACACACAACTTGAAGCCAATCGGGTACAATGAAGGAAAGAGAAAAAAGGGATCCTTCTTCTTCATATTTTCGAGACAGTGCATCCTCCACTACATTGTCTTTTCCCTTTTTTTAAATGATCTCATAATCATAACCAAAGAGCTTAGTCACCCATTTTTGTTGCTCCTGGGAGGAAATGCGTTGTTCCAGAAAGTACTTGAGGCTTTGATGGTCGGTATTGATTTGGAATCATTGCTCCAAGAGATAAGGGCGCAATAGATCAACGACATGCAAAATAGCCAACATTTCCTTTTCATAAATGGGTTTGCCCATATTCCTTTCAGACAGTTGCTTGCTGGTGAAGGCCAAAGGTCGACCCTCTTGCATAAGGATAGCGTCGATTCCTTTCCCTTAGGCATCACATTCCAACACAAAGGTCTTTGTGAAATCAGGAAGGGCCAGAATTAGAGTGGTGCACATAGTCATCTTCAAGGTTTGAAAAGCTTGAGAAGTAGTTGGAGTCCAAGTGAAAGAGTTCTTTTTGAGGAGAGCAGTGAGAGGTGCTGCAATCTTTTTGTAGTTCTTAACAAACTTGCGATAATACCCTGTTAAGTCAAAAAATCCATGTAATATTTTGAGAGTCTTTGGGTGAAGCCAATCTTGCATAGCTTCAATGTTTTTCGGATCCACCCTGACACCATCCTTGCCAACCAGATGACCCAAATATTCTACTTCGGAGGCACCAAAATCACATTTAGACTGTTTCAGGAAAAGTTGGTGCTGGTAGAGGAGATGGAGAACTTGATCCACATGAGTAAGATGGTCTATCCAGGTTTTTCTATAGATGAGGATATCATCAAAGAAAACTAAGACAAAATGATGAAGAAAGGGATCAAAGACATGATTCATGAGGCTTTGGAAGGTGGAGTGGGCATTACACAAGCCAAAGGGCATGAACAAAAAATCATAGTGGCCCTCATGAGTGAAAACTTTTGTCTTGGGAATGTCTACCTCTTTCATAAGTATCTAGTGATATCCCGAGCGAAGATCAAGTTTAGTAAAGAATTAGGTGCCACTCAATTCATCCAGGAGGTCATCAATGACAGAAATGGGAAATTTTTCTTCAATGGTCAGTTTGTTGAGGGCATGAAAGTCAGGACACATTCTCCAGGAAACTTCTTTCTTTAGGACCATGACTACAGGAGAAGAGTAAGGGCTCGTACTAGGGTGGATAACTCCTGCATTAAGGAGTTCCTGGACCATTTTCTCAATTTCATTTTTTTGTGAAAAGGGGTGGCGATATGGACGGATATTGGGAGGAAGGCTTCCGGGTACAAGGGGAATGGAATGATCATGAACACTGTGGGAAGGAGGGAGGCCTTGGGGAGTGGAAAATACCATTTGATGTTTAGAAAGGACAACTTGGAGGTAATGCAGCACCGGGGGTGTCTCTGTTTCTTGAATGGCATAGAGTTGGGCAATGACACCAGAATGACCTTTTTTGAGTAGATTTTCCATGCGATGGGAACTAATGACCTCAGGTGAACCAACAATGATGCCTTGGAATTTATATTGGTGGCCTTCTTGGTCAAATTGCATGGTTAATGTTTTAAAATCCATGAGAATGGGACCCAAGGTTCTTAGCGAGTCTTCACCCAACACAATGTCACAACCACCCATGTCAATAGCAAACATATGGGATTTTAGGTGGTAGTCACCGATTTGGAGACACACATTTTCATAGCACCCTCCACATTTCATGGAACCACCATTGGAAATCATGATTTGGAAATTGTTGACAGCATGGATGTAGCAATGAGTTTCTTGGGCAATGCGGCGATGAATAAAATTATGGATGCTTCCACTATCAACTAGAATGATGACTTTCCGATGCTTGATGTAACCGATTAACTTGAGGGTTTGGGGAGCGGAAAAGACATTGAGAGCATTGAGGGAAATGAGGGGTTCTACTTCGGGAGGGTCTAAGGGAGGGGTTATGTCAGTGATTTTAGGTGACTCAGACACAAGGGGAGTTTCAACATCCTCTTCTGAAATATTCTCAGAGATGGCCATAAAAATATTTTTTTCCTTACACTTGTGGCCCGGGAAATATTTGTCATCACAATTATAACAAAGGCCTTTGAGTTATCTTTCATCCATTTCATCCCTGGTCGATTTTTGGATTTTTAATGGGGCGGAGGGAGTAGTGGGAGTGACGGGTTTAGGGCAAGGGATAAAGGAGGTTTTTTCGGTTTTGAGATGATACAACTTGTTGTTCTTCTTTAGCTATTTTAGTAGCCTCCACCCAAGTCAAGGTTCTATCCATGAGGACATGGGCCCGAATCTCCTCCTTGAGGCCACTCATGAAACACTCTCGAAAGAAAGCATCAATCATGCCCTCTATTCGAAAAGCCAGGTGCTCAAAGGCAGCTATGAAGTCTTCTACAATTCCAGATTGTTTCAACTTTTTCAAACGACCCAAATGGTTGGTGTCTATGTCAAAGCTTTCATAAAGCTCAGTCACAAATTGGGTCCAAGCAATATACTCTTGATGGGAAGTTTTTCTCCATTGCCACCATTGCCAACATTCTTGATCTAGATGGATAAAACTATATCGGAGTTTGGCCAAGTCATCTGTAATGTCGTATAAGGAGAAATAATGTTCCATTTGGGTTACCCAACCAGTGGGGTCCGAGCCATCAAATTTGGTCACGTCCATTCACGGAAGGTGTATGTCACGTTGAAAATGATGGGACTGAAAGGTATGGGAATGGGAGGAAGTTTTTCCTTCATTCTTTGGAGGTGCTTCAAGGAAATGGTCATCTGTAGGGATCTTCAGTTTGGTGCAGAGTGATGCAAAGACGGATTCAAGTTGGGTGGTCAGTTCTTGTTTGACTTCCTCCATTGAGGACTGCATGGTTGTATTTATGGTAGTCTGGATGGACGAATCGATGGAGGCAACAATAGCACTGAGTTGTTTCGCTTCTTTTTGGGTTTCGAGGAAACCAGATTGCATGGTGTTGAAGCGAGCTTCCGCGTCTTGGTGAAGGGTATGGGCCATGAGGATGGGTGAACTGAAAAGGGGTGGACGGGGTCAAACATTTTGCCGAAAAATGATATGGATGAATGTGATTAGGGCGGAGAGATGAATCCAATGGAATAGGTCTCAAATAATGGTAAAAAAATTTCCAGACATTTGTTTTTTACACCTGCGAAGTTATACTCTGGTATGAAGAATACTGTAGTGATGAAATCCCCAAATGCTTAACCAGAAAGAGATATGTATTTAGTTGGCAACCCGAACACAGTTGCGCGGCAATAGATCTGGTCTATTTTAATTTGTTTATGTTTCTGTCCCCCAAGGGTTAGGTATTCAAGGGTTCTACAGACAAGGGTTTTCCCTGTGCTATAGCTCTCTGATATACGTGCGGTGTCCAACAGTAGTACTTGGCCCAATATCTCAAGGCACTAACTAAGGAGGATAGAACGTACCCTTAGCCATACTACCCAACTACCCAGGTACTAGAGAGTATCTTCCGAGTGTTGTTCTTGGTGACATTATAGCAGTCCGGTGGCCGATAGTTTTATTTAAAGAGGGCTTCAGGAAATCTAGGTCGATCCGTACACAGGTGTTGTCTGATGCGCTACCACTCGAAGGGGTACCAACAGGGGTTACAAGGGTGCCCAACAGATGTGCGCTTAAGAACCACTTGTATTTATTGCGTGTATGAATCCCTCAACCACAGGTTTATGCGCGTAACGATGGATCTCTGTGGCTTAAAGATGTTGAAATACGTCTCTACCCTGAAAACAAATTCCCACAATTTTTTCCAAGGAAAGTGCTCTGATACCACTTGCAAGATACCAGATATAATAAATATGTAGAACATAAATAAAATGCTAGAAATGGAAGAATAACAGTAATATATCCATCATAATCTCCACAATAACACAGAAATGATATAAGAACAACAACAAAACTAGCACTTTGATTCAGAAAGAAATGTTCACAGGCCTCTTCGAGGGGGCAACCTCCAATCGAGCAACACTCCATTACAATAATCTCCAAGCTAGGGTTTTCATACCCTCGACCCTTATTTATACTAAATATGTCTATCAAGAGAAGCATCTAGAGGAAGATCCTTCTAGAAGCGGAAGCTTCTATTAGGTCTTCTTACATATTCCTTATTCTATTTTATTGAAAGGCCTTATTAATATTGGCCTTTATTACATCTGAATATATTGATCTACCTATGTGCGGGTTAAGACCCTAACAGATAGAATCTTTGGGAAAAGAGTGTAATATTTCTCTAATTCCAATGTTTGACACACGAGGGATGATTATTCACTCCAAATAACACCCAAAGACATGCTTTAGGGATAAATTTTAGTGGCATGGGTCATAAATGAATTACTTATAAGCCATATGGGCTAGGCATGAAGACCCAAACCATTCATGATAGGCCCTCCAACTAAAACCTTTGGTCTAGGAGGGAGATATGGGCTTAATTCCAAGGTTTAGTACACAAGGGAAGGGTTTCGTCCTTTAGCATGTTTTTATTTTAAAATCCATAGGCTTGGACATTAAAGGGGATACTTAAAAGGAACATAATGAAAGGATCTCCTTTTCCAAAACATGCTCTACAAGCAAAATCCATTGGCTAGGTCCATTAATAAACTACTTCTAAGGAATATGGTACATGAATGGGGTTGTTAAATGTAAGATGGACACTTTAGAAGGGATATATAGTGAAATAATAGGATATAGGAACAATTAAAATTTTAGGGGAACTATGTAAAGGTCCCCTATTCCAATATGTTATTTGGGTTGGAAAGGAGTTATTATGAAGTTGCATGGGGCATGAATGGGAACCCATATTGTGAGACAATACCTATATAGGGAACCTTTATTGTAGGTTTCAGATATGTGCATGGACTTGAGGCCTAGTGTATCAAAGAAGAGTCTCTTTTCCTTAGAAATGTTATGTGCTAAAATGTTATGGCTTAGGAACTATAGATTATTTCCATAACATGGTGTGGGGTTGAAAACCATGGTCTTAGGACCTACAAGCTACTTCTATGCCTAAGTCTATGTGTACAACCCAAGATCCATAGAAATAGTGTCCTTTGGTATTTTCATTAAACTGTAACATCCCTCTCTTGCAAGCACACATTACTGACTTATTCTTTGAGGACACTTGTGTGAAAGTGATCTGGTTTCAGTATATTGATGTTTGTTCACTTATGGATTCTTATGATGGTGTTGATGGATTATGATGTTATGTTATTTGATATCCATGTATTGACAATTGGTATTGATGAATTTCCCTTGAGTGTGCAAGACACTTGACAGATTGAGGATGTCACTCAAATCAATGGACCTCCTTGGACTTTGGATCAAGTCGGGGAGTGGACTCTATTGGTTTGTTTATTTTTATATTATGCATATCTGACATATGATCGGGTATATTATGATGGTGTTTATGGATCATTGACAATGATTCATTGGTGGATGCAGGCTGACAATTGAATGCGAATCAGATTCACATGAGGATTAAAGGGGCCATGTACAACAACCTGATATTGAGGGAGAGGTGTGGATGATCTGGATTATTTTAGGCATAAAATGAGAGAAGAGATATAATAAATAAATGTTCAAAGATATCTCAAATATCCAATAATATAACAGAAATGTATTAGAGATGCAACAATAAACACATAGATACAATAATACACAATTTTCTATTAATGAGAGAAAATGTACGAAGAATGTAAAAATAAAGAGTGAAATACTCGCTAGAATGGTGGTAGATTATCTCTTAGAAGAGATGTGTCCACTACTCGCATTCACAAGAAGATAATTTTACAATGAGGCTCCCGGGGGCGTAACTTTAGCATACGATCTTCGTTTGGGGTGCACGATAGCTCGTTGGATAGGTATTATCAATGAGATTAATTTGGGGGGCTCAGTCAGAGCCTTTGGCTATAATTGAGAAGCTTGATCTCAAAAAACATTCATTTAGTCCCTCAAAATGGCCTCAAAAGTTAAAAACTGCTAAAAATAGTAAATTACCAAAATTGTCATAAAAGTGTTTTGAGCTAGTTCGAAAAGGTGGGTGGCCACCGATATCCATCTGGATCAATCCTCCCTCCTTAGGAATAAATGGTCTCTATTGTCTTGAGTTATCAAGGGAGAGGGAAAAGCATTTGTTGAATCGACATCTTGATGAGTTGCTTGCCTTGTTGGAGAAGTTGCGCTACTTAGCTTATTGAAGGTTGTCACGAACCTGTGGTTGGAAGGGTTGGAACTTTTTAACCAATCTGGCTACATGAGATGCCTGTGTGAAGAAGGAATATTTACACTTTGTTGTAATCTTTTTGATCTACTTGTGTTGGATAGAAGGTTCTTGGACCAAGGCTGTAGTGGTTGCAGTATCCTAATATTCACCTTTTGAACAAATTGTGAAGAAGTTGAATTTTGTAGTATGAGATACTACCTTGCAGAATTTTTTAGGTGGGTCAGTAGTTGGATATACCTTCGGTATCCTATAGAGATGACCCCCTAGAGTAAAAATGACACTATGGGGTCGAGACTCATAGATAGCATGACACTTCCACATATATGGCTGGCCCAAGAGAACATCACAGAAATTTAGTGGGGAAAAATCGCATAATACCTCATCCTTGAAGGGTTGGATGTTGTATGACAATCAACACAGTTCGCTAACACAAATATCGCATCCCTAGTGAAGCCACCCAATGTTGTATGGTTGCAGGTGTGGTGTTGTCGAGAATCCCAGCTATTTGACGACATATTTTAATATGAGGATATTTTGGCTTCCACTATCAACAATAAAATGCGGCGCGGTCCCCTTCACCCACATCTATGAATGAAAAAGGCTCTCCCCCTCTTTAGGATATGTGGGTTCTTCTTGTTGAATTGTTGTGGTCGCGACAATAGAAGTGGAGTTTGCATCGATGATCTATCTTCTATAAATATTTTCTTCAGGGTTTATCTTCTTGTCTTTGATCTTTGTCACCAAAGAATGTTTTGAGAGACATTCATCGGTGTTGTGCCAAGGGATGTTTTGGATATCACACCATTTTTCAGTGTCCTTCATCTTCCCGTGACCCTTCTTTTCATGTGGCTTGGACTAGTTTTTGGGAGACTATTTATTAGGGTCATATTTATCATAATTTGGTTTTTATGGATTTGTAGACCCAAACCCCATTTGTTTTGGTGATTAAATGTCTTCTTGATTTTAATAGCATATCGATAAGCAGCACCGAGTGATGAGATGTCCAGAAAATCTATTTTAGTTTGGATGTATCTGTGTAGAGCCCCAAGGTATTTTAGAACCAAATGTCATTCAAAGTCTTTGATACACATATTGGTGCGCAAGGTATGGAAGGTATTGGTGAAATCCAAAACTGCTTGGCTCCTCTCTTGCTCCAGTCTGGTCCATCTCATGTACTGGTCCTCATAGTTTCCGGTAGGGTAATACTGTTCCTTTACCACATCCACAAAAACCTCCCAAGTGGGATCGACCCCATATATTCCAGACTCCTCTGTGGAAATTTTCTCCCAATAAGTTTCACACCAATTTTTGACATGGGGGAGATCCTTAAGGAGTGCGAAGGTGATATTTTCCCTATCGGAGAAATTATGAACAAAGAAATAACCTTCTAGTAGATTTAACCATTTTTCTAAGGCATCTGCATCTATTTGTCCTTCAAACATGGGAATATTAAAATTAACTTGTACCTTGAAAGATGAGGTACTTCCAAAGTGGCTTCTTGATGAAGAAGTGCCTGTTTTTATCGGCAAGCGTTGAAGGATGTGGGAAATTTTTTCCATCATTTGATCCCTCTGTTGTGTGAGAGCTTGCTCAAGCAACCGATTAATAGAATCATATACTCTATAATTTTTACTTTCTTCCTCCATGGAGGGTTTATTGGATGTGTGAGAGAGATTGTATTCAAGAGAGACAAGCTCGAGACACAACTTTATATACTCGGACCTTGTCGGGGGCATGCACTGAAAAATGATCAAGAGAAACCTACTTTGATACCACTGATCCAAATTATTTTTGGCACGAAATGAGAGAAAAGATATAATAAATAAATGTACAGAAATATCTCATATATCAAATAATATAAGATAAATGTATCAGAGATGAAACCATAAACACATAGATACAGTAATACACAATTTTCTATTAATGAGCAAAAATGTACAAAGACTGTAAAGATACAGAGTGAAAGACTCGCTAGAATGGTGGAAGCTTATCTCTGAGAAGATATGTATCCACTACTCGCATTCGAAAGAAGATAATTTTACAATGAGGCTCCAAAGGAATTTTTTTCATAAATAAAATCCAAAACCCTAACCCCAGAATATGAAAATCCTACAGTTTTATGGACCCCGCTTTGGGCAATTTGGTGTATAAACTTCCCGAGGGCGTAACTTTGGCATACAATCTCTGTTTGGGGCGCACGATAGCTCATTGGAAAGGTATCGTCGAGAGGATTTATTTTGAGGGCTCAATCAGAGGCTTGGGATATCATTGATAATCTCTATCCCAAAAAACCTTCATTTAGGCCCTCTAAATGGCCTCAAAAGTTAAAAACTGCTAAAAATAGTAAATTACCAAAATTGCTAGAAAAGTGTTTTGAGCCAGTTGGAAAACTGGGGTGGCCACTGATATCCACCCAGATCAGTGGCAGCAGCACTAAAAAAACCTACTAGCACTCCCTCCATGTCTTGAATTGTAGGTTAATGATTACCTAGTTCGAGAGATCCACGATGCCATGAGGGCATACTAAGACAGACGCTCAAGAAGATTCTAAGGGGTGTGAAATAAGGCAAGGTCCTTATTCCTTAGAGGCCCTTAGTCTCTCACAAGGTCGCATGAATGGAGTATTGACTCCAATGGTTGGGAAACTACTAAAAACTAGTCAAAGGTGAGTGGCACCCTTGGAGCATGTAGTACATCTTGAAGGGATGTTATAACCCTAAATTCCTCTACACATGCATACATGGCCTTGGCCCTCTTACTTGCATTTTTTGTCGAAGCACTGTTGACTAGCTCTTCTTAAAAAAACAATTTTTAGAAGATGTACGTGCCTTGAACCATTATTGTCCACGTACATATGCTTTTTGCACTACTACAACTCCCATACATATGCATGGTGCACCATTACATCTCACGTATAATTGCAAAATTTGAAAAAAATAAAAAGTTGGAAGGAATTCGTTGAAATTGACAGGCTATTAGTAGTTTCCCAACTAATCCACCTAATGTATCTTGTCACCCAACCGAATAACCATCATTTTGTCATATAAAAGGAGGTGTTGGGGTCTCATTTCAAATCTAATAATAAGAACAATGAAACTCTTCCCGATTTCACTTCCCCTCCTTGCCCAAGATATTATTGCCTTTTGTGAGAAATTACCTTAGCATTCCCTCATTAGCCCCTTCTTCCTCCATTTAACTCATTCACTTCCCTAGAAGAGATCATAAGGTTGATAGGAGGATTGCATACAAGTTGCACTTGGAGCTTGGTGAAGAGGAGCCCGAACCAGGTTCACCGAACAATGGTCGACTTAGATTGTAAAGGTATAATATTTTTGTTATTAATAAAATAATTACATTTTCCTGTCCCAAATGATGGTGTCTTGAATACTTTTATTGATATATGCTTGACATTATGACATCTAACCCCAACTTATATATGGAATTTCATGCTTGTATTTTTTTTTTGTCAATCTTTGGATGCAGGTCAGCCCTAGGAGGAGGTGTGCAGTCAATGGAACTTCCAAGTGAAAGGAGGTCATCACCGGACGTGGGATTAGAGGTATAGTTACCCGATATCCTTTTTCCTTTCTTTCTTTATATTACTTTTGGTATGTTTGGGTAGTAATGATAATTAATTGTATTTTAGACAGTTAATCCATCTGCCTACATTGTGAACCCTGATGTAGTCAAAGGGGGGTTTTCTCGCTAGAAGAATTGGAAACCATACTAGGGAAGCCTCTAGGGTTTTTCAAGGGATTTTGGGTTGTTTGGTTTCCTTTCAAGTTTTTGTGATTTTTCTGAGTCTGTCAAGGGATTATCATCACCTTCAGGTGCTATACCAGTTGTCCCTGCCCTATAAGACTTCCTAGTATTTTATTTTTTTGGAAAGATACAGAGGTGTATGTTGTTGGCACATGTTTGATCGGACCAGGGTCGTTCTCAGGTTACCAACAAAAGGTATTGAGTATTATAGAGTGATATAATTTTCATCTCCTCCGAAGAGAATAAGTTTCACCTGAAGCGCTGCTGAGACAAATAGATAGGAAAGGGTAAGGAAAAGACTTAAGAGGATTCATAGAACCTTAAAGACCCATCCTGATCTTATGCAAGACATCTTCCTATCGAATAATTATGAATATTATATGTGAAATAATTGAGCCTACTTATGTTGCAGAAAATAAATTAAACACAAAACCATCATGAGGAACGCATAAACCATAAAGAAATATTGTAATGCATGAGTAAAACACAAGAAGACATAACATATTTTGAAAATTAATATCCTTCCTTATATTATCTTTTGAACCTTCCTTCAATTACAATCTCAGAAAAACACAGTAGTGTTCTATTAGAAACTCTTGGATCTAGACTCATGTCACAAAGCTCTAACTCTCAAAAGGGTACATACTACATTACAGACTCAAACATTTTCTTGATTTGACTAACAACAACCTCACCAAGAGGGAAAGATCATACTGAACTTAATCACAATTCAGTCGAACCAATAGCTAACTAACCAACCAACCAACCCTTTTACAATCATGTTCATCCCTATATATAAGCTAGGTTGTGTCTTTTGTCTCAACTTGCACACTTTCTTGTTCTGTTGCAACCGTTTTTTCTTAGCTGGCGTTGCGTTGTCTTTCACAACTGTTTTGTGTTGCTCTTTATTGCTCTATTGTCCAGCTTCTTCTAGAGCTTGCGCAACTCATTCTCAGTCAAAACTTGCGCTCTTCCTTATAAAAATGAAGGGCCCAATAGGCTCTGACCACAACCCTTAACTCACCCTCGAGTTAAGTACTTAGTTATTCCACAGATTCCTGAAGAACCTATTGTTTTCCCTTATCCTTATTTTCTTATTCATTCTTCTCTTATGTTTGTGCTTTCTCTTCTTTCACCTCTTCAAATGAAGGGCCTAGCTCTAGGACCAACAACAAGTCATGTTCCCTCATTCCTTGAAAGTTTCCAACCTTATCTTGTCACTTCTTGGCAAGGAGTGATGCCTCTGCAACAAATTTTGGGGTCGCCTCTATACTACACTCCTTTGTCTTGGATGAAACCAACAAGTTCCACTCAGAATCCATTGTTGCATAAACTTGATGCATATGCATGTACATTCTTTGAATGAAAGTTCAAAAGTCATACTACTCCTTATTTTCTATAGACTATGCCTCAAAGAGGGAATTTAGTTCATTGTCCGCCTGTTGGATTTGGTCGAACCTCTGTTGTTGTTCCATCGAGTCCATTGTGGCCACAACTTTGTAATTCATGACTTGGATTTTGGTGCGAACATATTCTAGGACCTAATTGCATCGATCGATGATGCCCATCCAATCGTTGACTTCTCAGAAGATCTTTGTGCATTTCATTGTGTACTTTTGTAGTGTTTCTCAGGCATTGTTTCCTTCCAGTACTATCTTCTACATCTACTCTTGTAGCTTCTGGGGATGTTTCTCTGCTTCTTGTTGAGTCTATCACAACTGTACTTCCAAATGCTCAGCATGAGTGGTACATTGTTTCCATGCTCCTTGGAGTATCTCAATTTGATTCTCTATCTCACCTGCATCGATGGATTCAGGTAGTTCGGGTGAAACCTTCTGAATCTTCGGCCAGGCTTCAACAAGCCTTTCCTGCACTCTTTCCAGTTTTCACTCAACCTGGATTTTGTTGTGCACTTCTTGAGTCCTGTATGATTGCACAAGGAGGACTTCCTCCCTTGCAACCTAGGAAAACCTCTCGTCCTGCTGGATCCTTTTCTCTAATTAATGATTTGATGCTCTGATCATTCCAAATAAGTGAATCGTTGGCCACTGTACTAGGTCAACGAATGAAGGGGTTGTGTCTCTAGGTGCTCATGTCTATAGTGGAATTCCACTGGATGTTGAATGCTCTTAGTGGGTCTCTACCTCCTCCTCTATTGATGGTCCTAGTGTGATCCTCAACCTTAGCACTGAGGGAAAAAGAGACATAAAATTTGTTCTGTCTATGCATAATTCCATCAACTCTGTGCATTGCTGAGGAATCTAGATAATCTGTTCCATCTGTTCTTGCACAGATGTTGCGCTCTGTCCAGGTGTTGATTCTGGTTCCTTATGAACCTCAAGTATCTCTTGCCTTTTTTTTGTGTATGCTTCCTGCATTGTGCTTTCTTGAGCACCCTCACCCTTGGTCGGTGAGGGGATTTGTTGGTTTCTTTGGGCTTGTGGCTCTTCCATGGTTTGGGTATCCTTTTCTTGTGAAAAAGGCCTAGTCTTCTATTCTTGGATGTTTGGGTTTGGATTAGTCAGTTGCATTCTCTACTTTGGTGCTTCAAGGTTTGGAACAGAACCTTCTAGTCTCAACTTAGGAAAATCCTGGGTTATTTTTGGTAGTTCGTGCTCCACTTGTTTGGGTTGATCGAGCGTCATCAGCTCTAGGTTTGTGGTTTGGGGTGGACTGGTGGTTTCTGGTGGTGGCGACTAGGGTTGTGGTGAAGACGGAGGGTACTTAGTGATGCTTTTGTATGGAAATGTTTCAGGCTTAGGGTCATCCTGAATGTGGATGATGGGGCCTGCTCTAACCATTGTTCAGGTGCAGGGGACAGATGATGCAACAAGTTGGGGGTTCAGAGGTTTATTCGATGAAACCCTGGTTTTGATATTCTTCACCGTTGGCTCGGTAACGAACATGACACTCAGGATCTTGTTGACATCCTCACCTAAAAACATGGTGTTAGCTCAAAACCGATGGAGGACCAACAAATTTCATTTCTTACGCTCTAATGGTTGTGTCTCGTCTTCCTCCTCAAAGTCTGATTGTGTTGGAGCTTCTTGCTTATGTGGCTCTAAGCTTTCTCTCAGTCCTACCCCTTCTTCTTTTCCTTTCTTCTTTAGCAACTTGACTGGTAGGATGTAGTGCATCCCCGACTTGTGTGGGTTGCGTTTGAATCTTGTCCATGACATTACTTCTTTGTCGAAGGCCTCTTCGTCTAGGTAGAGTGGTAGCATATTTGAATGGAAGTATTCCTTGCTAAAATGACTCGTCCGTACAAACATATGATGTTGATTCATGTTGAAGGAAATATTTCTCATATTTCAATTGAGAATTTCCTGTGGAATATACATCCTCTGTGTTGCATCTATCAAGCCATTGTACCACTTAGTAAACACTATGGTGTTGAATGTTGCATTCTCCGAATCTGACCTAGACTGCCATGGATCAAACATCTTCTCCATGTGCCCCTTGTCTTCTGGCGTTGATTGTCTTCACATAGGTAGTTTCCATTTGTACGTTGCAAATTCCACCAAAATATATCTGTATGTGAATGTTCCTCCCTTCTCCTGCGCTTCCTCGCATGCCACTAGTAGTTCCTCTAGTAGGTACCTACACCAGTTAAACACAATGTTGTTGGCGCAAACGTCTGCTACTAATAATGAATCTAGTGTGCATTCACTCTTGTAGTATGATCTCATAACCTTAACAGCCAGTCCTGACTATCTCTTCTAGTATGGTGTCGATTAATGTTGCGTGTCCCCCCCTCTTTGTGTTGAATTTTTCATACAGGCTAAGCTCTCCTTTATTTTTTATGTTCTTACCAGTACCCTATAATCCCTTGGACACATCCTCTCCTTCGAAGGACAATCTATTAAGCTGATGGATATCTTCAGCATGAATTGGATACTACTTATCCAACCAGAGACTTCGGTCATGCACTCTGCTGATCATAAATTTAGTGCACCGTGCAACCTCACCAGTGGTATAGAATACTGGTAGGTCTCTAAGGTTCATGATGGTCGAGTTGAACAAGTTGAAAATTTTTGTTTTTGGCACAAATTGCATTCCTCCCAACTTGTTTGGAGCCATCTCCCAAAATACGTTTATGTGCATCTAGGGGAACAAAACTGGATCTGTTAGGTCGCGATCGAGGAGCTTTACATGCTCCACATTCCCTTTGAGATTGCCCATGACCTCAACTCGGGGATCGGAGGGCTCGTTTGGTGTTGGCCCTTAGTTATGGAAGCAAGCGAAGATCAAGGAAGAAAAGGCAAAATGCGATCTGTGTGGAAGACACAGTGACTGTTATTGGGTCGACGTAAGAAAAAGAGAAGAAAAGATGGAGCGAAGTAAGAGAAAGAAATATGTTGGACGAGGATATCAAGGATGATATATTAGCAAGGAATATGGATTTTGGACAACTCATCAAGAGGAAAAAGATACCATTGGATGCTTTGGAGCACTGCACAAGAAGGAAGGAAAGATAGGTTGGCGAAGCCCTAAAACCGTGGGTTAAGTTGACCTAGGGTTTTATACACCGAGGGTTTTGACACTTAGCTCTCATCCTAAGGCTATCAATGAGCTATTGTAATGTATAAATAGAGATCTAAAGGACCTGGGATGGGTTGTTCTTATTGTTGGTCGGTATTGTCATTCTAGTTTTGTTATTGGTGTGAGTGATTATTATTGTGTGAGAGAGAAGTGCTAAGAGTAAGAGCCTTTTGGTATTGTAATATCTTCAGTTGAGTGTGGAGATCATTCCTACAGCTGGGTGTGCAGGAAGAGGAGAGATGGAGAGGAGAAGAAATAAGATCTTCTAGCTGAGAGCGCAAACAAGATTTGTATACTTCATCTTAATATATTATAAAGCACAGTTTTGTGGACATAGCCCTAGAGAGAGGGTGAACCCCGTATATCTTCTGTTGTGTGTGATTGATTCTCTGTTCTTTGTCATTTGATATAATGCTATTTGCATTACTTGGAAGAACCCGCAAATACAATTAATCAAATAAGAACCCCACGGAGTAGACCCTAGAGTCATTTTTATCACTTGAGGAGGCATTGTTATAGGAGAATACAGAATGACCCAAGGAAAGACTACAGAAGAATCAGGAGTCAGGAAAGTTGTAGAGAAGACACAAAATTTTGATGCAAATAAAGAAAACAAATGTTCGAGGAAGCAAGAAGAGAATCCAGGGGAGACCAAGCTTCTTCATCGAAGACATGACCAGAAGTAAGAGAA
The DNA here is from genome assembly GCA_009831015.1 of Picea engelmannii. NCBI lineage: Eukaryota > Viridiplantae > Streptophyta > Pinopsida > Pinales > Pinaceae > Picea > Picea engelmannii. The sequence goes on along the minus strand of ML797981.1, from coordinate 225,439 downwards.
TATGGAATGCCTCTGGAATTTGATCAGTCTGCTTTGCCTGGAGATGGAAAAGAGGCAGGTAAACTTTTCTGTCTCTTGTATACATTTATAGAGTTGATTAAAGATGAGAAATCCATACAAGAATTGCAAAATTTGGTCGGACAGTATGAGATGGGAAGGGTATATCCTTTATTGAATAAAGTAGTACATAAAATCTCCAAGAAGAGAAGGATAAATAAGGAACTACACCTAAATGTTGAGATTGGAGAGTATGATATAGACTATGTGGTCCTCAACTTAGGGTCGGAGGTCAATGTCATGATGAAGCAAACCTAGGAATTGATGGGAAAACCTAAGTTAGTCTATTCCCCTATCATACTTAGGATGGATAATCAGAAAGTTGTAAGCCCCTTTGGAATATTGGAACATGTCCCTGTGGACATCAATGGAGTGAGGATGTTTGCAGACTTCGAGGTAATTGAGATACTTAATGATAGATGTCCTTACCTTGTGATATTAGGAATTGATTGGGCTTTCAATAATTCCACTGTGGTCGATTTAAAGAAAATACGAATGAAATTTGAAGGATATGGAATTAGGGTCATTGCACCTTTAGATCCCGATGAAGGTCAGTGATACACAGAGCCCATTAGAGAACAAGCCTACACATATGAACTGGAAAACATATAAAAATTAATAGCCAGACAACAGGATTACATTAATCCTACGACAGATGGAAATTTGAGTTGGCAAAGTGACAACGCATGTTCATCAGATTCAGAAGAATCACTGGAGAACTGGAAGAAAAAAATGTACTAAGTATCTACAAGGAGATGTGCTAGATTAACTAGAGAAGTACGCTGGATCGACACAATAGTAAGTAACTTACCCACCTTTGATGATCTAAATCCTTTAGAAACCTTCTTATCAGAGGCTTCAGAAGGCCTAATAACAATGTGCCACATGTCAAGCCCCTCTCCAAAATAACCTGGTTGACAATGAGAAGAGGGAAGAGGAGGAGCTTGACCCTAAAATTCACTATATTGAAGACACCTCCCCTTTTCACCCCTTTGACTCAATCTGCATATGAAGAATCCCTTATGAACAGTCAAATAAATGAGTTGAGTAAAGGTGAAAAATCCAACAGTAGTCCTAACACATATAACCTCAGGTCAAAGAAGAAAGAAGGGAATTCAAATATCCTGATCAGCCTCTCCTAACAGAAAGGCATGCTAAGCCTGCAACAAACACTTCCAAGGAAAAGAAAACTCAGAATATCTCACCAATAGCCAAAGCCCCTATCCCAGAGGTGAGGGAAATTCCTAATCCTCCTTCCTCCTTTAGTTTTGAGCATGAAATTCAAAAGATCATAATTCTTGTACCCCTCTCAAAAATTGTTAAAAATGAAGATTTCAAAAGGTCCCTCTCTAAACTATTACAGTCTGAACCACCTCAGCTTACCATAGACTCAGTAAATCTCCAATATGAAAAGCCAACAGTTATTCTAGGTCCCATGGTAGAAGATAGAGATGATTCATCCCCCCCCTTCTACACATCCCTGACCATACATGATAAGGTACTGTATACCTGCCTAATGGATTCAGGGGCTTCCCATAACCTCATGCTCAAAACAGTCATGGAATAATTGGGGCTGGAAGTAACAAAGGATTATCATGATTTGTACTCTTTTGATTCAAGGAGGGTACAATGCCTTGGTGTCATCAAGGACCTGGTGGTGTCCATGAAGAGTGTGGTCATGGACATTGTAGTAGCTGATTTCCCCCCCCAGTTTAGCATGTTGTTGTCAAGATATTGGATTAAAAGTCTTGGAGGAACATTACAGATGGAACTCACATATGCCACTATTCCAATGTTTGGAGGAGAACACAGAAGATTGTATAGAGAAGCTCAGTTGGCCTACATTGTTAGTGACGAAGAAGATCCCACTAATCATCCTATCTTTGCTCTTGACACAGAGTTGGGGTCTAGTTTGTTGCATCTCATGGATTCTCCTGAAGCCCCTCTTGAAATCACTAAGAAACCCTTGTCTGATCATGAAATACCTCCTCCAACTACCTCTGTGTGGAAGATATTCTTCAATGGACCCTTTTCTAGTGAAGGTGTTGGAGTAGGAGTGGTTTTTGTATCACCTTGTCAGGAAACCATATCCTTGTCATACAATCTAGAGTTTGAAACCACCAATAATGTGGAAGAATATGAATCTCTTGTTTTAGGTTTACGGGATGCAAAAGAAATGGGAATTGAAGAGATAACAGTTTTCGGAGATGCTGAGTTGATAATCCAACAGGTCATAAACGCTTATCGGGCTAAACATCCTCGACTCAGAAATTACAAAAATGAGGTGTGGGACCTAATTGATAATTTCTTCTTGGCTTTCAACATTTCTTTTATTCCAAGAGAAGAAAATACTTTGGTCAATTCCCTAGTTGTCTCATCTAGCCATTTTAGGATCCCTCTGTGACCTAAGATGAAATATGATGTTGAGATAAGATATAGGCCATCTGTACCGGACAATATCCAGCATTGGAAGGTGTTTGAGGATGATATTGAAATTAGAAAGTTCCTCGATTCTATTGATGAGTTCTCTACATTACACATTGATCAGGATCATGATCCCGAAGGTGATCTTCACCCTGAGGTATTTTTAAATAAAATTGCTAATCACCATATTGTTTAGTTTCCTAGCAATCACATTCCAAAGGGACTAGTTCCTTTAGAAAGATTCTTCGATGGCAATGATGTGGAAGTAAAGGGTAAGGTTTCAAATGGGGATGCTGATGTAACTAAATACAATATTGGCACAGAGGAAGATCCTAAGTTCATCAAGTTGTCAAACATCTTTCCAAGGGAGCAGAGAGCTAAGTATGTTGAGTTATTAAGAGAGTTTGCTAATGTGTTTGACTGGACCTATGAAGACCTCGAGACATATGAAAGAGTTGCCATTGAGCATAAGATCCCACTAAAGGAAGAGGCTAAGCCATTAAGGTAGAATATAATACATATTAATCTAATGTTGCTACCTGTCATGGAGAAAGAAGTAAAGTGTAATGATCCCAAGCCATTATGCAAGGATCATCATGGTTTTGGTGTCTTTTTAAAACTTTTTCTAAGTGAGGTATTTTGTCAAACACTTTGTTGATATACTTGTTTAGATGTGTTTATATGTGTGTATGGAACAATTAACAGAAAGAGATAACCATTGAACATACCTCAAGCATATGCAATAATATAGACAAGCCAAAACATATCAAATCTTCTTTATTCATAAAATAGAAGAACCTGCTACAATGGAGATGCCGATCTGGAATGCTCAATAGATGGCCAAGATGATAGACAATGGATAACAAGTATGAGCTGCTACAAAATGCTCCCGACAATACAAAATAATCCTCCAAAGGCTGGATGAGAGATGAAGACCAATGCCAAGTGCCAAACCCCTCACTGCTGGAAGATGCCACGCTCTGCTGGATAACTGAAGCTCCCCAACAATTCGGCGCTGGTGACAAATATGTCCAATCACCACCAGAAAGATGATAAATAGTAGATCGGGTGATGGTAAGAACAACCTAGGTGACCGAATCTCCAAGATTCCTCTCAATCTCTGTAGATTTGAAATCCCCCACTGAATGATGAGCCCCACTGGATGACTAAAACACTAGATAATTCGGCCCTGCTAAAGGAATCCTCCAAATGATCTAAAACTCTACATAAATATATATCGGGACACTGCAAGTCACTAGGTGAAGTCTCAAGATCAGATATGAAGTGTAACCCCTCCAAACGGACTAGATCTGGATCTCAAAAACGCCCTCCTTCTCTTCAATTCGCCCCACTGCTCAAGAAATAATCTGATCCATAAAACTGTCTCAGAAAGCACTAGATCTGATGTCCAAGGCCCTACAATGAAAACCCAAGTGATAGAATCCTCAACAGCCCTGCCAATCTTCTACAACAAATCTCTCTCCAAAGATGGCGTGCCCCTCTTGCTGGAATCCCTCAACTAGTGCGTCCTCTCTCTATCTGCACATGAAACTGATGTAGAATCCTCCTGCAACTGAGTAGATCTGGAAATAGAATGGTTTGGGAGAGTATTGCATCTCCGAGACCAAAATTGGGACAATATAGGTGGAATCTTTCACCATCGAATCCTCCTCTAGAGTTTGTTATGTCAAAACCCTCAAAACCCCCAAGAGATGGGCTCACTAGCTAAAGCCAAATATCAAAATAAGATCATACATGAATGAATGAGAAGAGGCCCTTGCCTTTCCTTTATACTTTTGGCTCACCTTGTCCCTCCAAGGTGACTTTCATTTTATTAATATTTAATTAATTAATTAAATCACTTTAATTGATTAATTAACCTTTTTACCTTTGAAAACCTCTTTATCTCTCCTTGTGGCTTCCCTGGCCATTGAAAGTCACTTCTAGCCATCCCATCCTATAGTGTTTCTCCTCCCAATTCCAATGAGCTATTACACTGAGAGGTTCCTCCAAGTAATGTGCCCAAAATGACCTCTTCAGTGAATTCCATTGACTTATAGCTCAAAATAGTCAA
>ML797981.1:207810-220834 GCA_009831015.1 Picea engelmannii | reverse complement strand
TATTACACTGAGAGGTTCCTCCAAGTAATGTGCCCAAAATGACCTCTTCAGTGAATTCCATTGACTTATAGCTCAAAATAGTCAAAATCATGGAAATCGTCGGAATGCAACAAAACCAAAGACAACCTGTGTGGAATGGATAATAATGATGGAATTTGATGATAAATGAAATATGGACCCCATAATGCCTCTCAAATACCCCTGTACTCGCTATAACATTCATCTGGCCATTTTGGTCATCATAAATCTCTACACTGGGATAATGTCCCAAAGTGGGGACATTACAATCCTCCTTGCTAGAAAATTGCTTGTCCTCAAGCAATACCCAAATCCCTCCAAGAAAAATGCTAGGATCCCATGTCCACCTGTGGGGTACACAGTAGAACCCATCAAAAGATGAACAATAGTATACTCCACCCCCTGGATCCCATATCAAGAAGTGAACTGTAATACTCTGTGAAGCATAGTCCTAAAAGATATCAACCTTGTGAACCTCCTGCACATGACACATGGCCTCATCTAGGAATGAGTCCATCCTCCAAATCTCTACCAATATCCACACGACCTCCATTAACTGCACATGTTGATGTCCGATCGAGGTGATGCAAGACCTCCGTGAGGCACCTGCAAGCGATGCGCTCCTCTCGACACTGAAGATCAATGGAAAGTTAGAATAACTTTCCCCTGCAATGGTCCACTCTCCCCTATCGATCAATGCACTGCTCAATCCTGCAATCCCTGGGTCCCATGCTAAAATCTGTCAAAGATCCTCATGCTGACACTACACTACTCTGACCCTGATTATCAGCCCCCTGCATACATCCTGAATCCTCCTCTCCTGGGTCCTCAAGCTGAAACACCTGTGACCACTGGACTTGTTGTCCATAAACTGTATATGTAAAGGAATATCTATAGAAGAAGTACCTATCCAAACATCTCCATTCCCTATCATGATGATCACTCAAAAGGAAGGGTCTCGCCCCATAGGACAAGTACCTGCAGACCCACTCCAAACCAAACCAAGGTGTTGTGTGTGGCTCTCTGGTGCAACCTGGGTCAACATGAGCATCGTGCTAACAAAATGGACTCCTGGGTCCCATGGAAAGCTTGGAAGTTTATCACTTCCAATCTCATCTAACTTCTCCTGTGTGAAGCTAATAACTGTCAGAAGCCCTCTATGCTCATCTGTCATCACCTGGTCTATGATGCTCACCATCACGCACCAAGTCTCAACTGTCTGTCTAACACGGTCCACCTCTGACCTGCTGTATGCCGTAAAAGTACTCCTATCATGAAGTCTCGGCCTACTCACTCTCCATGCCCTCAGCCATGGCCTATCCCTCCTCATGCTGTTGTCTATGATAAAAGTGTTAGGACGAGCTAATAGAAACAATTGCAGCTGATTGTAGGACTGAAATGCGTCACATGCTTTGGTCAATCCCAAGGATTCGACCAGAAGCTCGTCCATCGGTATCCATGATAACTGCTCGCCTATAGTCATCACTAACCAAAAATCATTAGGTAATATCGAAAGCAACTCCTCCAACTACTGGTAAACCACTCTCCATCTCCCAGCACCTAGGCAACTACTGAAATGGTGAAGGTGATCTCTCATAACTAGGTGCTACTGCAAAGGAGTGACATCTTCATGCTCCCCTAGGTGTGTCTCCTCCCTGCAAGGAACTATACCCCTCTGAATTCCACAATACATCTCGGCATGAATCTGTGAACTATCCCTCATCCTCGTATGCCCCAACATACTCATGTCGTCTCCTGCAGACTCATTATGTATCATCGATCCTCGACATGTTGCTGGATCAATCTCTATATGGAGATCAACCACTCCCAAGACACAAATGGAAGTGTCCCCCATCAACTAGTGCTCCTCTGCTAGATCATCAACATCCTCAGTCAACGTGACTGGCTAATACATTTGAGTGTCCACTAAGATAGATGAAGTGGATCTCTGATGGATCTCCTCAAGAGATTCATATATCTTAGACTCTGATTCTTGAAGGGCGGTTTGTGTGCCTCTCAATAATCCTCGAGTGCTCTCCAACTCCTGGGTGAGTCGATCCATCTCCAAATCCTGCTCCCACAGGGCCTCATGATACATCTCACCAACCCTCAGTAGATAATCCCTATCTGTCAACAACTGCTGGTAGTCAGTCCTCATCACATATACTCTCTCCCGGAGAGTGTGAAAATCATCCATGGAAAATCCTCCATCTGAACTACCATATGCCACTGGTGCTCTCCAACAGTAATCTTCCATCACTGCATACATGTCATCAATACGTCTAGTGGTTTTCATGATCATAGCCTCACTAACTCTCAACTATGCTGCTAAGTGGTGTGAATCATGATCATGGTCATGTTAAGGTGCCATCTCATACCCCTCATTGCTAGTGTCAGTTCTGCCAGTGTCAACTCTGGAATCCCCAAAAAAACCCTCTGCATAAGATGACATGTTGAACTATCCACTGTCTACTGTGTTGTTGGGTACTCCTATATGGCACTGCATCCCATCACTAGATGCCATCTCCCCCTGACTCACAATGTATCCTGTATGAGAAGTTGTATCCTCCTATGCACTCAATCTACTACTATCTTCTGCGCCTGGATCCCATGGAGATGTATCCAGACATGTGCTATGGTCATCCTGGCTTCTAAAAAGTGCATCCTCATCAATGCAGACCAATCCTGGAAGTAAGTGCTCCATTAACCTGTCAGCCTCTGCAATCTGCTCAACCAATGGAGTCTCCAATAGCTGTGACTTCATCTCCTCAGGCTGATCTGTATGTGTAAGGTCCCCTATCTGTACTCCCTGTACCTCCTCCTGGATCTGTGGGTCTAACTGTCCATGGTGTGCATCCCTCACACTAGGCTCATCCATCATACCTAACGTGCCACCGATATCCTCATGTGACGTGGCTATCCTGGGTGTCTGAACAGGTGATAGATGTGTCATGGCCCCCATAGAAAGCTCATCATCTCTAGGTGCTAACATGTGTGACTCCTCACTAGTGTCACCACTCTATTGAGGCATAAGGTCATAAATGGTATGTGACATGTCTGCTGAGACACTGGGGCTATCATCTTGTCCATCCAGCTGCCTATTCACTACACAAGGGTCATCCTCCTCCTCAAGCGTGCAAGCATCACTAGCCTCTGTTCAAGAGTCATCATCACTATCCTCTGAGGTAGAGTCACTATCACTAGCCTCTGTGTAAGAGTCACTATCATCATCCAACTGCTCTGAATCCACATCTATCGCTCCATCCTCACACACCTCACCCTCACTGTCATGACATACCTCAATAATGTGCTCTTGATCTTTACCCCTGCACCCATGATCTAGTTCCCACGGCCCCTTGCAACTGTGGCAAGGTTGCATGCTCCTACTGGACGTGGGGTTTCTCTGTTCTTCCCACTATATAGATGCTTCTTTTTTCTTTTCACCTATTATGATCATCCACTGTAAAATATCCCATTTGCTCCAATGGGGATTTCTATAGGCTACATATTGTAGGAAGGTTATTGTAGCCTTAGTTTCCTTGCTAAGGCCGTCATACATGACCTCCGAACATGGTATCTCAAAGGCTATATTATCTGCTTCTTTCCAACTATCGATTTATCCCTATGGAAGACCCCCCCAGGTTTGCAGGATTTAAGCTTTGATACCACTGTAATGATCCCAATCCATTATGAAAGGATCATCATGGTTTTGGTGTCTTTTTAAAACTTTTTCTGAGTGAGGTATTTCGTCAAACACTTTGTTGATCTACTTGTTTAGATGTGTTTATATGTGTGTATGCAACAATTAACAGAAAGACATAACCATGGAACATACCTCAACCATATGCAATAAGATAGACAAGACAAAACATATCAAATCTTCTTTATTCATAAAATAGAAGAACCTGCTACAATGGAGATGCCGATCTGGAATGCTCAACAGATGGCCAAGATGATAAACAATGGATAACAAGTATGAGCTCCTACAAAATGTTGCCGATAATACAAAATAAGCCTCCAAAGGCTGGATGAGAGATGAAGACCAATGCCAAGTGCCAAATCCCTCACTGCTGGAAGATGCCACGCTCTGCTGGATAACTGAAGCTCCCCAACAATTCGGCCCTGGTGCCAAAGATGTCCAATCACGACCAGAAAGATGCTAAATGGTAGATCGGGTGATGGTAAGAACAACCCAGGTGATCGAATCTCCAAGATCCCTCTCAATCTCTGTAGATCTAAAATCCCCCACTGAATGATGAGCCCCACTGGATGATTGAAAACCTAGATAATTCGTCCCTGCTGAAGGAAGCCTCCAAATTCTCTGAAATGCTCCAGAAATATAGATTGGGACACTGTAGTCACTAGGTGAAGTCTCAGGGTCATATCTGAAGTGTAACCCCTCCAAATGGACTAGATCTGGATCTCAAAAACGCCCTCCTTCTCTTCAATTCGCCCCACTGCTCAAGAAATAATCTGAGCCATAAAACTATCTCAGAAAGCACTAGATCTGATGTCCAAGGCCCTACAATGAAAACCCAAGTGATAGAATCCTCAACGGCCCTGCCAATCTACTATAACGAATCTCTCTCCAAAGATGGCGCGCCCCTCTTGCTGGAATCCCTCAACTAGTGCATCCTCTCTCTATCTGCACATGAAACTGATGTAGAATCCTCCTACAACTGAGTAGATATGGAACTAGAATGGTGTTGGAGAGTATTTCATCTCCGAGACTAAGCTTGGGACAAGATAGGTGGAATATTTCACCACCGAATCATCCTCTAGGGTTTGTTATGTCAAAACCCTCAAAACCCCCAAGAGATGGGCTCACTAGCTAAAGCCAAATATCAAAATAAGATCATACATGAATGAATGACAAGAGGCCTTTGCCTTTCCTTTATACTTTTGGCTCACCTTGTCCCTCCAAAGTGACTTTCATTTTATTAATATTTAATTAATTAATTAAATCACTTTAATTGATTAATTAACCTTTTTACCTTCGAAAATCTCTTTATCTTTCCTTGTGGCTTCCCTGGCCATTGAAAGTCACTTCTAGACATCCCATCCTATAGTGTTTCTCCTCCCGATTCCAATGAGCTATTACACTGAGAGGTTCCTCCAAGTAATGTGCCCAAAATGACCTCTTCAGTGAATTCCATCGACTTATAGCTCAAAATAGTCAAAATCATGGAAATCGTCGGAATGCAACAAAACCAAAGCCAACCTGTGCGGAATGGCTCATAATGATGGAATATGATGATCAATGAAATATGGACCCCACAATGCCTCTCAAATACCCCTGTACTCGCTATAACATCCATCTGGCCATTCTGGTCATCGTAAATCTCTACACTGGGATAATGTCCCAAAGTGCGGACATTACATAAAGAAGTTGTTGAATGGTCAAATCATAGTCCCTTTGAGATATTTTGAGTGGGTGAATAATCTGGTGCCAGTAAGAAAGAAGAGTGGAGAAATCAAACTTTGTGTTGATTTTAGAAACCTGAACAGAAGCTCCATAAAGGACAATTACCCCCTACCTAAGATGGAACACATATTGCAGAGGGTAACTGATGCATCCAAGATATCCATGATTGATGGTTTTTCTAGGTATAATCAAATATCAGTCCTTCCTGAGGATAGAGAAAAAACAACTTTCACCACTCCTTGGGGCACATTCATGTATGCCAAAATGCCTTTTAGATTGATGAATGTAGGAGAAAAATTTCAGCGAGCCATGGACATAACCCTCATTATGGAGAAATATCAGTTTGTGGTGATCTATCTGGATGACATCACTGTCTTCTCTAGATCTGATAAAGAGCATTGTTGTCACTTGAGGAATGTTTTCTTGAAATGCCAGAGGTTTGGCCTTTCCTTGAACTCCAAGAAATCTTTGTTTTCTATGAAGGAGGGGAATTTGTTAGGCCATATAATATCAGCACAAGGAATGAGAATTGATCTGAGTAGGGTGGAGGCAATTCAGACCCTGTCACTCCTGATATCCAAGAAAGAGGTCCAATCTTTCCTCAACAAAATTAATTTTCTGAGAAGGTTCATTTCAAAATTTTCCGAATAAGTAAAGCATATCACAACAATGCTCAGAAAGGGAAATGAAATAAAATGGACTACTGAGTCCAGAGGATATTTTAACCGAATCAAACAAGCATTGACCGAGGCACTAGTGTTGATAAGTCCTGATTACTCCAAGGACTTTATGATTTTCTCCTTTGCTTCATTTGATACAGTTGTTACACATTATTTTCGTCATCCCTATGACTGTTAATGATGTAAACCTATTTGTTTCCTTCAGAGGGGTCAGTGTCCTGAGTTCCTAAAGAGAGAAGGGAGAAGAACTTTTTCTGAGAAAAGAAGTTGCATTTTCCCTTGTAAAAACCTTGTAAAAAAGGAAGTTCACAGGTTTCTATATAGGCAGGGTGCGAGAATGCTTGATTCTCGCAGGTTGCACCATAGCTAGGGTGTGAGATGTTCGCAGGTTGTTCTATAGGTAGGGTGCAAGAATGCCTACACATGGGAAAAACAAGCGTTTTCTCGAATCTTCTAGAAGGAGAAACTTCTATGGTGAGGTGGCATCTGAATGGTTTGTATCTTACTTGCTTTCATGATTTAGTGGGATCATCCTAACCTTCTCACCTTGTCCTCTTCAACTTATAAAAGGAGAGGATTTCTCATGGAGAAAGTTAGCTTTGGTTAGCTTGGAGATTTTGGGATTGGCTAAGCTGGATTTGGCTTGGAATTGTTGGCTTGGTTAGAGTGGCTTTGAGATTTGCTTTGTCAAGATAGATTGTGAGTAGCTATCAGATCCATGGTCTCAGAATCCTTGGAGCAAGAAGTGTGTGGGGAACAAAGGAAAGTTGGAAGGGACCTTACAACATCAAGGCCATGGTTGTATACTCTCTTTCACATTTAATATGATACAGTAATATGATTCTTTCCTATAAAGCTTGTTGTGTTTTATTGTATGATTCCTTGATCACATACATAGGTTTATATTGAGTTTATGTTATTGCTATCACTTTGGATGGTTGTGTTCTTTTGCATCATCATCATTGTATGAGTGTTGGGATGGATCTAGGATGGAGATAGCGAGAGGAAGCGATGTTTAAACGGTATGTCACCCATCCCTCTTTAGTTGGTAAATTCAATATTTAAAACTTAAGGAAAGCATCATGTTCTAGTGTGTTTTGTTCTAGATCTAGGTGGATCTAGGGAGATCAGTTAGTGTTCGCACCTACCGATTTGTCCGATAAAAAAATTGGCGACTCCACTGGGGAACAGATTGTTTCCTAGTTAGTCTAGTTTCCCTTGCTTTGATTGCTTGTTTTCTGGTCTCTGAGTCTGTTGGAGATCCATCCAGACTCTTTGGATCTGAAATTTCACTCAAATTTATCCCTTTTTCAATTTTTTGCTTGTTTACAGGCATTCTCGCACTGTACCCTTTAGTGGCCTGCGAGAATCATTGATGTTAGCACCCTACTGTTCAATTAGGTGCGAACTTCTTGCACCCTACCAATGTCTAGCCTGCAAGAATACGTAATTCTTGCACTACACTCTATTGATAGGCTGCGAACTTATTTGTAAACTTTTTTGGATTGGGTCTTGTCATCTTTTGATGACCCAATTTTTCTTTGATCAGCTGGATTGAAATTTTGGACCCTATATTGATCTGTTTACAGTCTGCTTGACATTCTTTGAGTTGATTTTAGCCATCTTTTCTTTGTTTGGTTTTGAAGGATTAGTCTCTTGCTTTGAGTGTCTTTCAATTACAAAGCATGTGTTTTCTTTAGAATTGTTTGGGGAAAGATCAGATTTCTTCTGAATAGTTTGCTTTAAAAGAAAACTTTTAGTTTGGGTTTATTTGTTTTAAGAAAGTTCATTATTTATTTTAGTGAAATTTTTGAAACAAAAAGATTTAATTTCTTGCTTTATATTAGATTGGGGGCATCCTTGCATTTGAAGTAGCGAAATTGCATGATTCTTGGAATTTTTTTATCTTAAATTATGAAAAATTTTAAATAAGATATAGGCCATGAATCGTGCATTGGTGTTCAGTACCTTTTTCTCATTTCTTGAGAATCTTGATATTGATGAGTTTAATATATTTTGGGACATCGTGCATATGGGAATGATAAATGTTTTCTCCTTCTCGTAGCATAGCTTTCATCGAAATGAAAAGATTTCATTTTCATATCTTTGCATAATTTTCGAGTCGGTCAAAACACCATATTGTCCACGCCATCTTCCTTTTGAGTAATAACAACCATAAAATAAAGCACTTATAAAAATTGATTAGACATTTTATATTTTCTGGTAGCAAACCTACATTAGATTAGTTGTAGGGCATTGGAATAGGTGAGAAATATAACTTTCTAAAGCTACAAACAAACATAGAATCTTGAGTTAGGGAGCGGTTAAATCCACTTATTACATTTTGTCCTGGGAAGCCCTTCTAACACAAGGGTCAATCACAAGGTCGCATTGAGACTAGCAGAGTTACTCACCCTTCTTTGTTGGTCTTGGTGTAGATATTACATGTATTATGGGGGTCGCTTGAGAGGTATACCCACAATGGTGAGTGGAAGCCTTTCAAATTGATTTCGGGCTAGATACCCTACCCTTGCGTGTGGATCAGAATGTTGACTATTTCCCCAGGCATCATTGTAGTGATTGGTAACCTTAGTGGCCTTTCTCTCTAGGTTCTTTACATGAGGTGGCTGTGGAGGGGCAAGTCTTCACGGTACCTAGAATCGACGTTGGCCAAACTCACTTGGGCTCCTTGGAGGGTATACCCACGATTATGTGTGGGACCTTGCACCAGGGTGTAAGTCCATTAAGCAGGTCATCAACATAACTTTTCCACCCACTCTATCTCAGTCCCTTCTTACATTGTTCTCGCGATGTTGGATTTCATCACCAACTAGTGCATTCATTGTGAGAAGGTTTTGTTTGCTTGCTTGCTTACTAGATTTTTAGCGTGTGTTGTTTGTTTTCCTTAGAGGACTCTAGATTGGATTTTTGTTTTTGATGGCGTCAGTTCCCGAAATGAACAATGAAGGAACCTCTGCTATAGGGGAACCTTTTTTTTTTCCTTCTTATCGAAACATTGGTCCTCCTCACATCGCTACTTTGAGCCTTCTAGTTCTCACAATTGGATTGTCGGTGTGGTTATTTTCCACTCAGGTAATCCCGAATGCAGTTAGTGCTTCAGTCACAAGCACTTCCCCCCCAAGAGCATCAACCTCATGTTGATCCTTCACCTTCTTTACTAGTAAGGTCTTTTTCACCTTCTTCTCTTGCAATGTCGCCTTCCGTTTCATCTTCTTCGTCAGGTGAAAGTTCTGAAGCTAGTAACCCGGTGAATAAGAAGAAAAGGAAAAGGAAGATTAAGAAGAAGAAAGATAAACAAGGGTAAAAACCTCCAACCACCATCAAAAATGTTGGAAAACAACCAATTACTGTTAATCATGTTAGGAGTGTTGATGATGTCAAGATCGCCCAAACAACTCGTAAGCCCAAGTACCCTTGCAGGCTTTGTAAGGGTATCCATTTTCTTAAGGATTTCCCTGGTCTACCCAAGGTTATAGAAGTATGGTCTACACATCCTCGCCAGCCCATGTCGTCAACCTCTGAACAACATGTTGATGACTTCCCGTCGACTAGTCATGATATAGTTGGGAAGAAGAAAAGTAGAGCCAAGTTCCTGTGTATGTTATTCAAAGGGAGTCATCTAACTCATCTTTGTCCTCATATGGAAGAAGCCTTGAAATTACTGGAAGACATGATTGTTTCACAACCTCAACTTCCAGCTGCTTATCATAAGCTTTCTCTCAACCCTCCAATAGTTGATGGAATGATCACTCTGGTCCCTTCACCAGTCAATCCGGTTGATCATGTCGTCAATCTGGTCACGTCCTTAGTTGAACCAGTTGATAAAGTGGTTGATTCGATACCATCCTCAGTCAATCTCGTTCTCCCCTCAGAGAACGAAACTAAAGAGGTCGATCTGATCCCATCCTCGGTCGATCCCACTCTCCCGTTAGAGAGTGTCACCCAAATGTTCGATCTGTTTACACCTATCGACCCCATTCTCCCCTTGGAGAATGAAACCCAAGTGGTCGATCTGATCTCATCATCGGTCAATCCTACTCTCTCGCTAAAGAGTAAACCCAATACTTCCCATGTTTTTCTCATTGATACAGACTCTACCATGTCAGGGGGTATTCCTCCTTCTCCTGTGAAACTCCCTCCAAGTAATGAGGCCATCTGTTTTGATTGGGGTGTGCTAACTGGACCTTGTCTTCCCTCTCACATTCCTTTCCAGATTACAGTACAATTTTTTGGTCGGGACGTTCCTCAGACATTGATAGATGAAGGTTTGTCTGTTAGTATTTTGTCCTCCATTTCTTGGTAATCTTTGGATTATCCTCCGCTTGCACCGGTTACACAAAATCTGTTAGCTTTTAACAGAAGAACTAGTCAACCTTTAGGGACCCTTCCTCAGTTTCCTGTAACTTTGGGAGGGAAAACTATCTTTATTGATGTCATGGTAGTCCAAGACCCCTTGGATTTTTCTTTACTCCTTGGGAGAGATTATGTCTATTCCATGAAAGCTATTGTGTCTACTCTTTTTTGTGTGATATCTTTCCCTCATGATGGACGAGTTGTGATTGTTGATCAACTTTCATTCATTAACCCCACCTGGATTGCCTCCCTGAATGGTTCTTATATGACAATGGTATTGCCCCCGTCACAGGTCAATTATGTGGCGTTGTCACCCATGGCTTCAACTTTTGATGACTTAGATCCAGGAGTTGACATGGTGATATCTTCGATAGGGTTGTTAGAGCCTGATCTCTTTACTCCTGTCGTGACCCTCGACATGGTGCCCTTCCAGAGTGTGCTTCTTCCTTCCAGTGAAGACCTCTTGGAAGCCATGACTGAGTTTTTTCCTTTGACATGGTCTCCTTCCAGAGAATTTTCCTCTTGGTATCCATGATCAAGAAGAATCTGAGGATAGTTTTTGCGTCTCTGAGGCAACCTTGTTAAAAAATGAAACAGAGGTCCTTGAGCATGATTTTTTGATTTCAAGCTCGTTAAACAATAAAACCAGACTTGAGCATAGTTTTCTAATTTCAAGCTCGTTAAAAAATGAAACCACTTGAGGATAGTTTTTTTCATCTCTGAGGCAACCTCTTTAAAAAATGAAACAGAGGTTACAAGCATAGTTGTTGTTTCTATGTCAAGCTCGTTAAAAAATGAAATAGTTTTCCCCCTCTCTATTTGAGTCAAGTCCTTCATCTAGTATTTGAAGATTCATTTCATTCTCCTTTTCAGTTGCATGAAACTAAGCTTGGGGGGCATTTGCCTCAGCCTCTGGACTTCATATTGAAGTAGAGCCGCTAGTTTCTTAAGCTGGGGGCTAAGTACCAACCATGCATTGAGAAGTTACAAGCATAGTTTTCTATGGTTCAAGCTTGTGTAAAAATGAAACCACTTACCTCAAGCATAGTTTCCTCTGGTTCAAGCTTGTGTAAAAATGAAACCAAGTCCAAGCATAGTTTTGTTTAGTTTTTAATCTTGTGTAAAAATTAAAATCTATCCCAGGCATAGTTTTGTTTTGTTTTAAAGCTTGCGTAAAAATGAAAACAATCCTGAGCTTAGTATTTGTTTTTTCTCATGCTCGTAAATACATGAGAATAATTTACCGAGCTTAGTCTTCGTTATTTCTCATGCTCGTAAATCAATGAGAATGTAACTGAGTATACTTTTATCACTTTTTCGGACTCGTAAAGGTTATACGAAAAAGGAACCCCTTGGAGTTCTCTTTAAGCTCTTTTTAGACTCTCTAAACATGAAAAGATTGCCGAGTGATCTTGTTCTTTTCATGCTCGTTAAAGTATTTGAAGAAAACATCTGTTGAGTGATAGTTTATCTCTTTTTCAGTCTCATTAGATGACTTTACGAAAAATGAACTGAGAGAGTTCTCTTTTAAGTGTTTTTCTAGACTCTATAATCATGAAAAACCTCTGAGTTTTCTTTCTTTGGACTCGTTAAACAAACATCGAAAGGCCCATATGGGACTGAACCACTCCTTCCTAGGGTTCATTAAACATACTCCGAGGGACTCGTCTGAAGGATGAGCTTACATTACAAGCATATGTTATCCTCTTGAAGCTTGCGTAAAAATAAAGATGTACTCGCCAGAAATGGTGGGGGAAAAATTGAGAAAGAATTGTGTCTAAACCTGTATTCCATGAAAGAGTCACTTTTGAACATGACAAACTTTCACTCTCTTTGTGTCTAGGTTGGAAAATTTTCTTGTCTCCTGATCATACTCCCTTATAAGATTACAAATCGGTTTGTGATCCCTATTGTTGAGTCAGTGTTTCCAAGACAGTTGTCATGTCATCAATATGTTCAAAGAAAAATTCAACCTGGAAAGCCTTCTATTGTGTCAGCCATTTCTGCAGTCTTTAAGCCTTCTATTGCATCGGCCATCCCTGAGTCAGTCTTGAATCACTTTTTACTCTGATCTACATCAAATCTTGTTACCTGTTTCGTGTCATTGATATGGGATACATTAAGGCCCTCCTGTGACAAGTCTTTTCCTGTCGACTTCAACTCATTATCCAGGAATTAGACTTAGAAACCAATTGGTACCTTGGAACTTGCATGCCTCAATGGCAGGTTTCCTCGCTTTCGACAGTGGATTTTCATTATTGACCCCTGATCGGGAGATTCCGCCAAGTGTTCGACTTCAGCTCATTTATTCATATTCGTTGGATTGTACTAGTGTACCTTAGGATTCATTGACATTAGTGATGATTTCCCTCGCACTTGTTAATGGTATACACTAATGACTGGTAATCAAGTGGTTTCTACCATGTTTGACTTCAGCACATGTATTCACATGGTTAGATTCGTACTATAGAGTGGTGGAGATGAAGACCCTGGATATTTTCTGATAGATCCAGGTTGTGTTGGAGTA
>ML797981.1:181240-198942 GCA_009831015.1 Picea engelmannii | reverse complement strand
GTGGGTGGTTTTCAGTGGAATAAAATGGGCAGCTTTAGTAAGCTTGTCCACCACCACCATGATTGAATCATGCTGCTTGCTTGTTCTGGGCAATCCTGTGATAAAATCCATTGTTACCACATCCCATTTCCATTCAGGAATAGATAAAGGTTGCAGCAACCCTGTTGGGTGCCTATGCTCCGCCTTAACCTTATGTCACTCCATACATCTGGCGATGTATTCAACGATTTCTTTCTTCAAACCCGGCCAAAAATAATGGCTTTTAATTGCTGCCACAGTCTTCTGATATCCAGGATGTCCATCATAAGCCACGTTATGCATCTCCTTTAGAATTTCCAGCTTCAATTCTTGGACATTGGGTACATCCACTCTGTTTTTATACAGAAGTAAACCATTAGTTCCCAAGGTGTAACTTTCCTTGGTCTGTGGTCTCTCACGCTGCTGTAGCTTTGCTACAAGATTTTTGTACTGCAAATCAACATTTGCAGCTTCTAAAATTCTATCTTTCATCTCAGTCTGGTACATGCTAATGGCTGTAGCATGTAATTCGTGCACTTTTCTGCTGAGTGCATCAACCACCTTATTTTCTTTCCCTTTGATATGCTTGATATCAAAGTCATATTCACACAGAAACTCCAACCATCTGATTTGCCTGGCGTTTAAGGTCGGCTGATCAAATAAATACTTCAGACCGTTATGGTCTGTTCTCAACTCGAATCTCTTGCCCATGAGGTAATGTCTCCATTTCCTCAAGGCGTGGACAATTGCTGCCAGCTCTAAATCGTGAGTGGCATAATTCTTCTCACGTTCCTTCAAATTTCAGGACTCATAACAAACTACAAATCCCTCTTGGCTGAGAACTCCTCCCAGCCCCTCCTTACATGCATCCGTGCATACTACGTAATCCTTGTTTGGATCTACAATCTTTAGGATTGGAGCACTAGTTAGCAGCTGCTTTAATCGTTGGAAGCTTCTCTCACTTTCTTCAGTCCATTGGAACTTATTTTCCTTCCTTTGCAAGGAAGTGATAGGATGGGCTATCCTTGAGAATTCGGCTATAAACCTCCTATAGTATCCTGCCAGGCCCATAAAAGATCTAACTTCTTCCACATTCCTTGGCGCTGGCCATTCTCGAATGTCCTGTACCTTTTCAGGATCCACAACGATCCCTTCTTCAGATATAATATGTCCCAAGTAATGGATCTGCCCTTGGTAAAATGAGCACTTGCTCAGTTTTGCGTATAGCTGGTGTTCTCTCAACACCTGTAGCACCATTCTCAGGGGTTTCTCGTGTTCTTCCTCTATCTTGGAATACACCAAGATATCGTCCAGGAAGACTATGACAAACTTGTCCAAATAATTTATGAACACTCCATTCATTAAACACATGAAAACAATAGGCACGTTGGACAGTCCAAACGGCACCACCATGAACTCATAATGATTGTACCTTGTTCTAAAGGTGGTCTTGCTGATGTCTTCATCCTTTATTCTCACTTGGTGATATCCTGATCTGAGGTCTATTTTCGAAAATATTTTTGCATCTTTCAACTCATCAAAAAGATCATCAATCCTTGGCAGAGGATACTTGTTCTTGACAGTAACCTTATTCAACTATTGAAAGTCAATGTACAGCCTCAACGTCCCATCTTTCTTCTTCACGAATAGGACCGGGGCTCCCCACGGTGACACACTGGGGTGAATGTAACCTTTCTTTAGTATCTCTTCGAGCTGCAATTGAAACTCTTTCATCTCTGGTGTAATCATTCTATAAGGAGATTTCGAAACTGGAGCTATTCTAGGCATCAAATTTATAGAAAAATCGATGTCCCTACTTGGAGGTAGTCCAGGTACCTCCTGAAATAAATCCTTGAACTCCTTGAGTACTTCATGGTCTTCCAGATTCGATACTACATCTTGGTATTCTTCTTCCACCCGAGCTGCAAATAATTGACAGCCTTTCCGGTAACATTTAGTCAACTGCATGGCTGAGATTTCCCTCACAGCCACGACTCTGGGGATTCCTTGGACTGTTACCTGATTTCCCTCTTCGTTCAGGCATGTGAACCTCTTGTTACGGAAATCCATAAGGGCATGGTGTTGGTCCAACCAGTCCATCCCAATTAAACAATCGTATGAGCCTAAAGGAAGAATGTTCAATTCAGCCTTAGTGCTCATTCCTTTCATGTCCACTGAACATGACTTAACCAATTCAGTGATCTTCCTCTTGGTCCCTGTGGCCAACTGCACTAACCAAGACTTCTCATGTTTTCTCCTCTTTAGATGCATACTTTCCACCACTCTAGGATCTACATAACTATGGCTATCCCCTGAATCAATTAAAATAACAAGTGGTCGGTTGTTAATCGTACCTTCCACTTCAATCATGTGCGATTGAAATTCTTCTTGCTTTTTGTCTAGGGTTGCGTAGATCCTCGGCATTCTGCTGCCCATATCCTCCACTGTTTCATCTTGCTGAACAGTATGTACAGTTCTCACCTTACCATTTTTATGGGGACAATCTCTGTACTTGTGGTTTCCTTGACAGCCCCAACACTAAATGGGCGTCAGTATCTGTCTTTGTGCTCCCTCTTCATTCCTTCTCGGCTCTCTAAACGATGGTTGTCCCTGAAGAATGTTTCTAAAAAAGGAAGGCTTGTTTCCCTTCTGCCTCTATTCCTTCTTAAACTTCCTCTGATCATTCCAAACCTTTCAAAAGGTAGGCTTTTCTCTTTGTTGTTCGTATAGACATTTCGCCCTTCTTATGGTTTCTTCCATGGTCTTAGGATCGTCATACTAAATCTTGTCACCAATGGAAGGTGGTAGTCCACTCAGATATCTTTGAATCTTGACAGCCTCATCTTTGATGAATGGAACATACTTCAGTAGTTCTAGGAAACTTCGTTCATACTCATCAATGGTCATATTGCCCAACTTGAGTTTGAATAACTCCTTCATCTTTTTGTCATAGTATCTTTTAGTCAGGTATTTCTTCTCGAAATACCTCTTAAATTCCTTCCAAGTGACCTCTTTCTCTCTGATGTGCTGCACCTGCACAAACTGATCCCACCACATGCATGCTTTTCCTTTCAGTTGGTACATTGCAATTCTTCCTTCTGCATGGGAAAAATAATTCTACAATTGGAAGTATTTCTTCATGCCAATCAACCAGGTCTCAGCATCTTCTTCCTTCTTATGTTATCCATCGAATGTTGGAGGCTTAATCTTGTTCATCTCCCCTTTCAATTCATCCTTTCTATATTTTCGGTGTTTTCTGGTAGGGGATGGGCTTGGACTACTATGTGTCTTCCTGTCAGAATGTCTTTGGGAGTGACTAAGATGTCGGCTACCACTCCTCGACCTACTTCTTCTCCCATGGGTTCTGCGACTCTCCGTCGTACTTGAGTCTCCTCCCTTCTCGAGTTTCTTCTCTATTCTTTCCAGGCTCTTCAAAAAATTTAATTTTAACTCACCCTCCCGATCCTTGACTTTCATAAGCTTTCGGCTATCATCTCAGCGAGCCTTGGCCTCTCTTTGCAACCCTTCAATGATTTTCATTATGTGTCCTTCCTTATCCTTTTATTTTCCATGCCCATTGGAGTTCGATCCTCCGACTCCCAGGTTAACATCCTTTCCTTCCTGTTCGTCTTCTATTTCAGGGGTAATCTGCACTTTTCCCCACTCCATACTCGGCGTTCATTAACTGGAATCTTGACCTCCGTTGAAATCTGCACACACACTTTCTGTGCAATTAAATTTGAAGTTTGTCAGGTCATTAAACTTCATAAACAATCCACAAAATTTATGACTAACACCAACAAGAACAAAAGACATTTCGATTCCAATGGGTTTTCTGAGCTCTCGTTCGGCTCTGCAATTTTCAGGACTTAATTTTTCGGGTTTTCGAAGCTTTCATTTTAGGCACTTCGTAATTTTGAGACTTCGGGTTTCTGCCTACAAGACTTTCAACTTGCTTTCCTTTCCAACCCCCAACTTCCGAAATTTCGGCTTACTCTACCCTCTAGGCCCACATGACTTAGTGTTTACCCAAAACTACAGTGGTATGTGGTACGTTACTGAGGGCCCACGTCGATTTTTAACGACATCATCGGGTCCCACCTCTCTCACTTATCTTCTTGACCCACTGGCACATGGTACATCTCCATGTGTCCACGTCCATTCCTAGAAATATCCAATGGTCATATCTTTCTCAGATCTACGGCGCAGATCCTTTCGGGGTTTTGGGCTTCCAAACGCTGATGAGATCTAAATCCCATTAGCCCTCTGGCCTAGACTCGTGGTTCACACGACCTCCCCTTATATGAACACAGTCATACTTCCTATCGGGGTTTCAGACTTTCCAATGATGAAACACATATGTCCTTAGGATTCGCGATTCCCCAAACCCTGATTTCCCAATGGATGACTCCCCTTCCAGAATTTTCCCGACTACCTCGATCTTGGCCATGTGTCCCCAAGAATGGATGGTCCTTGCCGCTTCTCGCTAATTTGCAATTTCACGATTTCAAATGCTCCGAGTGCCTTGTCTTTAGGATTCGCGAAACGCCGAACCCCGATGTGCCGATTTGACTTTTCTACTGGGACTTTCATGATGACAAAATCCTTTGTCAAATCAAAGCCCCGGTAGCCCGTATACTGACGAGTCGCTCGATCTTTTCCACGTGTCTCAACTGTTGGATGACTCTGATCAAATCTCGGGACTTCGCCCGGTGCAAGGTAAAAAACGCTCACCTATGTGAGTCTGGGTGTCCGGATCTCCGAATTGGACGATCGCGTGACACACATCCTTCCTTAGACAGAAGGCTCAGACTCCCTCTTACTATTTTTGAACTTGAAATGTCCCGACCTTCTTGACCTCTAGAACTCTGATATCCTGAACGCCGATATCTCGATAAGACAACTCCTTTCATGACTTTCACCCTCCTGTTCACGAAGCTTTAAAACTCCGTGCAACTCTCTACCGATCCGACGGCTGTCGGGTAATTTGTTCAAGATCTGACGGCTCACAAGGGTTCTCCTTCCCTCCCGAACAGATCCTAGAGCTTCCACACCACCGGTGTGGAGTCCTCTCTCCCTATGGACTCATACCACAATGGCTGCGGTTTCAGAACGTCGCTATACCTCCTGAGCTTTAAAAACTCGTCAAGTAACTCCTTGACATTTTGGAGTAAACCAGGGTCCGAAATTGGCCTTCCAAACCCAATTTACCCTCGCATTCTCAGTCCAAAGACCGCTCCACTGGCCCATCTAGGCTCAGTGTCGAAACCTTGGCTCTGATACCAATTTGTAGCACACCCGCTGCGCCACTTTTTGATACTATGTTTAATCGCTCTGATACCAAACTGTAGAACACCTTTTCACTCAACTACCAAGGATACTATAACACCACTTGGTAGATAACCCAGAATAACTGTAGCGCACCTTGGCTATCGGGTAGGTGTTACTACGCGGAATAACACATTCTCATTCGTAATTAATCAAATGCATTTAAACAAATAAACACTTTCAAGCTCAGAGTACACATATTATTCACTGCTATAATTTACAAACCATAGCATGTCATACTAAATCATATACACAATGGAAATCATGATAACATAAGAAATAGAGTCATGTAATCTATGAGTAAAACATAAACAGATACTTATCTTTATCAATGGTAGATTCCACCAACCAAGTGCAGGCCTTCCACAAACCTCCCAGCCTTAGAACACACTGCTCATCAGCTCAGCAGTGGATCACCCCCGAGCTGGGACTAAGCTCCACCCCAAGGCAAGGAATCCTAGCTAGGCTGAGGTTATAGGGAAAACAACACTTAGAATCTGGAAGGATTCTTCCCAGGATGCCATCTTACGCCCGCTACTACCAAAATCTCATTCCCCACATGCCTGTTCCGCCCAGGAGTATACACCTTCACAAGAACAGTCCATCGGTGCTAACCTCCTTCTCTAGGTCTCGGCAACAAGACAGATCAGAAAGTCTTAGAGCCTGAAGCTAGTGCTGGACACTCTCTGGAAGAAACCTCTTCCAACAACATCCACCTCCCTCACCTAGAGAGAGAGATCACACATAGGATTAATCACCACTCGCGCTGGCCATCAAGCCATGCACAGTCCGGCTCTGCATGGTTACCATAGCCAACTGAAAATAAAAACACGGCCTCTAAAACAGGCTCAACAATGGCTCGAGGCCTCACAATGATGGTTCACAGGAATGCGTGATGAGTAACTCCTGCAGGGGTTGACACAGACTCCACGATTCAGAAGGGAGGGTGAGATCGGCTCTTCAGAACAACAAATGCTTTCCCACTGGTTCAACAATGGTGGAATGGTTCAGGGTCTCGGCTTCAGAACAGAGCCTCCACACATAGGTTTGATCATTCAGACAGAGGATGTTCAAGGAATATCAAGACAATACTGGTTTCATGACTCTCAGAATGCATGCGGTATTCTTGCAGAGGTTGGGGTTGGTCGTATTGTTTAGCGCTCTCTACACGCTCAGGTAGTCGGGTGGAATGGAGGAGAGGAACCTTTCTCACAGCTCACCCTGGTTGTTTTATTCGCATGCACCAGGGTTGACACTTGTCACCCATGGAACTGCATGCATTCCACCAGCACACTTTCCTCCCACCACTTGGGTATTCACGTGTCCTTCCAGAAGGACTTAGGATAAAAACATATGATGCACATAACTTTTGGAATAATATTAAAATATTATTTCTAGGATTAAGCCCCCTAGGATTATCCCCTAGGCTCAACACTTAGCCCCTTTCCCACCTTCCAGCCCCTAATTCCTTGCCCAATCTGTGGATTCTTAGTCCCCCTTCACTCATTCATCGTGGTCGGTCTGTACTTGGCGGTGTTTATATT
This sequence comes from Picea engelmannii, assembly GCA_009831015.1. NCBI lineage: Eukaryota > Viridiplantae > Streptophyta > Pinopsida > Pinales > Pinaceae > Picea > Picea engelmannii. The sequence goes on along the minus strand of ML797981.1, from coordinate 192,052 downwards.
TTATTAATTGTTCTGCATGATTACATATACAACAACAGGCTCCTAGCCTTCAACACTTAGGCTCCCAGGCCTAACAAGCACATAAGCCTCCAACTTATAAGAACTTGGGTCACCAGCCTATAAAACATAATTACAATTTCTTTCAGAACATGGTTTGCAATGGGGCTCAGCCTTGGGGACACTACAGTCAAATTTCCTTAAACCTAAACAAGTGCATTTTGTTTTCACCATTTGGAGTTTTGTTAGGTCATATTGTATGCAAGTAGGGATTGTTGGTATATCCATCAAAAATTGCCATCATAGTTGATCTACCCCCATCCTACTTCATTCAAATATCTACGCACTACACTGGGACACACTGGATATTATAAGAAGTTCATTAAAGGCTATGCCCAGATTAAAAAACCCATGGAGAAGATTTTGAACAAAGACTGTCAATTTCACTGGATAAAAGAATACCAGTAGAGCTTCGACACAATGAAACAGAAAATGGTTACTGCACCTATTCTGGCTTTCCTAGATTGGAAAAAGGAATTTCACATGCATGTCGATGCATATTCTATTTCATTAGGATTTGTGTTAGCACAATGGGGAACAAGAGACCTCGATCACTCATTAGCCTTTGCTAGTAGGAAGCTATCAACAATAGAGATCAATTACACCACTACTGAAAGAGAAGGGTTAGCCATGGTGTATGCGCTACAGAAATTCCACCACTACTTGTTGGGAGGACACTTTAAAATGTTTACTGATCACTCTGCACTGAAATACCTAGTCAACAAGCCATTGTTGGGGGAGAGAATATGCTAGTGGCTTCTACTATTTCAGGAATATGATTTTGAGATCGTGGTTAAGACAGGAAGAATGAACAAAGGTTCTGACCACTTGTTGAGGTTGGAACATGGAGAAGAGACTACTATATTGGAGGATACATTGTCGGATGAACAATTGCTAGACATTAGAAATATTGATGACCACTTTGCAGAAATAGTCCAGTTCCTGTCAACAAGAATGGCACCTAGTGAATATACAATCACCCAGAAGAAACAACTAGTAGTGCACGCTGCAGACTTTGCACTTATAGCTTGACAACTATACAAGATGGGAATTGATGAGATACTAAGGAGGTGTATTATGGAAGCATATAAACCATTGATCCTCCCCGGATCTCATGAAGACATCAGAGGGGGACACTACGCAGGGAAAGTAACTACACAGAAGGTTCTTAGAGATGGCCTTTGGTGGCCTACCTTACATAGAGATGCTAAGGACTATTACAGATCCTATGATGTATGCCAAAGAGTTGGGAAACCATCCATAAGAGATGAAATTACTTTAGCACCACAGCTGACCCTACAAGCATTTGAGAAATGGTCCATTGAATTCGTAGGACCTATTAACCCACTAGGGAAACGCACATGAGGAAGGTACATAATCACTGCAACAAATTACTTGACCAAATGGGCCAAAGAAAGAGAAGTTAAGGACTGTAGTGCCACTACAACTGCGTGCTTCATATTTGATGACATCATAACCAGGTTTGGATGCTCGAAGATCCTTATGAGTGATCAAGACACACATTTCATCAATAAAAAAATTGAAGCCTTGACTGAGGAATTTGCATTCCATCATCAGAAGAGCACACCTTACCATCCACAAGCGAATGGGACAGTTGAAGCATTCAATAAGATATTGGAGACATAACTGACGAATATTTTCAGTGTGAACAGGGATGACTAGGATTTAAGAGTACTAGCAGTATTATGGGCCTATAGAAACACTTGCAATAAAGCGACCATGCATACCCCCTTCAAGTTGGTGTATGGTCTAGAAGTCGTTGTCCCGATGGAATATTTGGTACCCATCTTAATAATTTTTTCCTTTACAGATATGGATGACATTGGCGTTGTTCCAGAGAGGCTTGCCCAGTTGGCCGAACTAGAAGAAGACTGATTCATTGCAGGATTTCACCAACAGGTTCAGAAGGAAAGAAAGAAGGCCTACCATGACAGATACATTAAGAAGAAGGTATTGAAGCAAGGTGATCTGGTACTAGTATATGAAAGTAAGTTCATGAAGCATCCTGGGAATTTCAGAACACATTGGCTTGGGCCATATGAGGTTGACAATGTTACATAAGGAGGAGTTGCACAGTTGAAGACTTTGAATGGAGAATGGAAGGAAGGTTTGGTGAACGGGAGCCGGTTGAAATTATATTATGACAACCAGTTGCCTCGCAACTCTCAATAAAAGCATGAGGAAAAGGGTATAGGTACCAGGTGCAGTTGAAACTGGGTATCGGACATAGAAAAGACAGTCTGCACAAGGAAAGAGGGGAGGACTAGAGCTAGAAGCAAAGGATGCACTGTGCAGTCTGAAATCAAAGTAAAATAGGAATTTAAAATCTGAAGTACCTAGGGATGAGTCACAGGTGAGTGTTGGGGGCCTATTGGCACTTGGTTATGGAAGCAAGTGAAGATCAATGAAGCAAAGGAAAAATGAGAGATGCACAGAAGACACAGTGACTATTACTGGGTCAAAGTAAGAAAAAGAGAAGAAAACATGGAGCGAAGTAAGAGAAATAAATACGTTGGATGAGGAGAACGAGGATGATAGATCATCAAGGAAGACGGATTGTGGACAACTTAGCAAGTGGAAAAAGATACAGTTGGATTATTTGGAGCACCGTGTGAGAAGGAAGGAAATATATGTTGGCAAAGCCCTAAAAATGTGGGTCCAGTTGACCTAGGGTTTTGGTATCTAGGGTTTTGACACTTGGGTATCAGACTAAGGCTACCAATGAGCTATTGTAATGTATAAATAGAGGTCTAAAGGACCTGGGATGGGTTGTTGTTATTGTTGGTCGGTATTGTCATTCTAGTTTTGTTATTGGTGTGAGTGATTATTATTTTGTGAGAGAAAAGTGCTAAGAGTAAGAGCCTTCTGGTATTGTAAGACATTCAAATGGGTGTGTAGGAAGGGGAGAGACAAAGAGGAGGAGAAAGAATATCTGCTAGCTGAGAGCGCAAACAAGAACTATATGTTTCATCTTAATATATTATAAATCACACTGCACAGTTCTATGGATGTATCCCTAGAGAGAGGGTGAACCACGTATATCTTGTGTTGTATGTGATTGATGCACTGTTCTTTTTCATTTGATATACTGTTATTTACATTATTGTGTTAGAACTGATAAATAGTTGTGCGGAGTAGATATGAATTGGTAAGTGATATATAATTTTTGTATTTCTCTTGTATTAGATCCACCTAGTATTTTCTTTGGTTGTAGACATATCTATCCTGCAACCCCCCCATAGCTACTTTGGGTAAGACTACATCTTCCTCATAGGTGTTTCCGAAAGGGCCAGTAGTTAGGGCTTGTTGGTGTGCTCTTGGGGATGAACCCTGGGTCTGCCCTTGTGCTAACATCTGGTACTACATCCTTAGACATGGTACTTCAGCTTCTTGTGGCTCTCATCATTATGTATTTTGAGTTATCACTATTTATGTGGTGAGATAAGGACTATGGTCATGACTACGGGTTTCACAGATGCACAGGTTGGCTCACTCTTCAGAATTCATAATCTACTGGGCTCTTTTTAAAATGATGGGTGCTATGGAGAATTCTCAGACGCTTATACTTGGCTTAGCAGGAAAGTTTAACAATAATTGTGGTTCATCGTGACCGTTTGGATGCAACTGGCTCTAAGTTGTAAGATGGGATAGTTTAACGGGGTAAATCCTATCGGGTGATCCTGACATTTACTTGTGTGAGTGGGATAGGGCCATGGCCGGTTTCATACCTTTTCGTTTGACAGGTGGGAATACCATCACGAATTCTGATGGAATATTTTCTTATCATGGATTTATAACTTCATTGAACTCAGATGGGGTACCATAATGGAAATAAAGGTTGTGAGAAGACTGGGTTTGTGTGGCACATGGACTCAGATCGTGTTTGGATTCATTCTGCCTCCGACCAAAAAGGGGGTCCCTGTCATATTAATGACTATTCTTAACGATTTCTTTTACACTTTAGATCCTGCACTGCGAAGTCATTAGTTCTATAAAAAACAACACTTAAACAAAAAATGAACTATGTTTCACGATGCAACACTATGCACATTGAATTTATTGCATGAATTTACAAACATTTCAGAAAACTCAAATCTAACTATTATACATGATCCTTCAAACTAGAGCAACAATCCCTTTTCTCAGTTTTGAGAAATATAGGGTTTCATATGAGCGCCATTCACCCATCCTCGTCACAACATACCATCTATTTGCATGAGTCTGACTACTCCTGAGAGTCGGATCTCCTCAATTATAAATGGTCCCAACGAATGCATGCGAAACTTGCCAGCATGCTTCAAGTACCAACTATCGTATAGTAGAACCTTGTCTCCTTGTGTAAATACCTTGGTCTTAATATGCCTGCCATGTCAAGATTTTTGTCTTTCTTTTTCAAGTGACTGATGGAAGTCTACTAGAAATCCGGTCTCCTCTAGTTCTTGTAGCTCCATAAGTCTCTGCGCAACCGATTCCTCCTGTTAGCACTCTGTAAATTTCCAAGAGGTTGACAACAGAAAAAATCCACAAAATGTAACTTTATCCAACCTATTTTGAAGCTGGGATCTAGCCCTTCCAACTTCAGAGAGGGATCTCTCTATATTATTTAGCTATGTTTCAAATTTTAAGTATTAGGCTAGGTAAATAAATAAGTCGGGTTTTGTTGTCGTAGTGTTTTTCGAGTTGGTTGAGACAGACTACACATCCATTGGGCTATGGGATCTGTGTCTTGAGTAAAATATGAAACCCAAACTAGAAACGCAAAGGAAAACTTTCACAGGGTGAGATAATATAATCACAGGATTCTTTAGTAGCATAAATGAGGAATAGCAGAAAAGGTGAGAAAGACAATTACAACAAAGAAGGAATCAATAATTTATTTATTGTAAAATGAGAAGATAAACACTTAAATCTTTTGAGTCAGAAACAGGGTATACGAGATAAATCCTACAACTTTTAATACTTCCAAAGATTAGATTTAGAAAACAATTTGATAACAAAGTAAGAATAATATTTAACTTAGAAAGAACAACATCACCAGAGAATACACGCAAGAATCCTGTAAAAGTGCCTCTTTGTATTAATGGAAGATCTCTTCAAAAATATTACAGTCTGATAACTTCAGGGTGTGAATATCAACAACCCTCAATGCTTCCAAAGATGAAGTATTTATAATTCAAATTACAAACGATCCTTTCATTAATGACCAGGACGTGCTAAATCTATTTTTAGCCTAACTAACTTAACAAATTTCCTAAATCTAGGAACTTCTTGATGATGTGGTGTAACTGCATGTTGATTTCTGGGTGGGTCGTTGATGAAGCCTCTGCACGACCTCATCTGACTGGACAAATGACTGGACTGGGACAACTCATATGCTAATCAACCAGATCACAGAGTTCCTCTCATCGAAGAAGACTGGGCACGTTGACTTTGAGTAGCCTTCGATACACTTTGTCCATTTCTGTGTACTTGGCGAAGGTAGGTTTGGTGAAGAAAATGTATCGAATCTCATGTTGGATACTGATGTCCCACTGAAGGGAACCTAGAAACGCCTTGCCAATGATGTTGCCTTGAATTCCTGCAAACTTTGAACTATCCTTATCCACATCAACCAGTCTCTTCTTGTAGTTTGGGAGTGTCATCAATTTATCATTGATTACCTTCAGACCAGGTAGACCTTTCTTCTATAGAGCCTCAATCTTACTAAAGAATACTTGTACCCCTAGGTCCATGGCTTGAACCTTTTCTTCCAGTTGAAGCATTAATCCTCTCTTGGTCAAAACTCTTTTGACCTCAAGGATGGTCTCTATTCTGTCTTCAATTTTCAGCTCTTCTAGCTCCTCCCTAGTCCTGGAATTTAGGAAATTGATGATCTCATTCGCCTGTGATGGAATCTCTCCCAATTCTAATCTGATATTCTCAATGGCTTTCTTGCTTCTCTACACCAATTCATTCTGCTCAAACATAATCTGTATCATGGGCCATATCTCGTTGATGGACTTGGTGATGTCTATCCATACACTTTCTTTAACCTCACCCAAAGTCTTTCCTGCCACTGTTTACTTCCGGAGCTGTTGTAGCTCATGTTTGAGCTGATCTGTCACCTGATTTTCCTTGGAGAGGATGATCTGAAAGGAAGATTTGAGTTCTTGAAGGTTCTCAATCTCCTTTTTGAGCCTGCTGATATCTGTTTCCTGCAGGTTCATTTTTTCCATAGACTTATCCAGGTCGGCTGTCTTTTCCAGGGAGGTCATTGGAGTAGCAGATGGGACTTTTGTCACTGATGTTGTGCTCACTATCGAAATTGGAATGGAATTCAATGGAATGAATTCCATTTGCTTCATTTTTTCTTTCTCTTTTACTAGTTTTTCCATCTCAGCCTCCATCTCCTTTAGTTGTGCATTCTGCTCCATGAGTAGCTTGAGCATTTCATCTTTCTCTCCTTCTTTCTCTGTTATCTCCTTCGCCTACGAATCCTCTGTGGGCAGGAGCTTCAATTGTTTCATTAAGGAGGCTATGTCATCATTCTTCTTCTTAATCATCTCCTCAGCTGCTTTTACGTTTGAAGGATCGTAACCAATCTTGAGGACCAGTTCCTCCAAAGTCTTGATCCTATTGTCCTTGGCAAAGGATGATATCTTCTCCAACTTCAATTGTGTTTGAACATTGTTCAGGGACACCTACAATTTGGACGCAGTAGTGGAAGCATGCACCAGAGTATAAAAACCCATTTCCCATGTCTGCTTGTGCAGATCCATCTGATCGGCCCGATGCACATCCTTCGTCTGGAATTCGAAGGTGGCCCTTTTGTAATCAGTGATCACCTTTGGATCTAGAACCTATGATTGGAGGAATTCCATATGAATTCTTCCCTTCTTGGTGTCGAATGCTGACATCAGCCTATGTTGTGCAGTCGACGTCTGCTTCCAGAATTGGGCGCAAGTGTTGTTGGTCAGGGTCTGGTTCCTTTTCTTGATCAGATCATACTTTTCGAAGATACTCAGCTTCGGCCCTACCTTGCTTGGTTGGGTGATCGACGGAGACTCAGTATATTTCTTTGGCAATGCTGAGGTTATGACCTTTTAGAGGCTTGCACTGAGGGGTGGTCTGTCAACCTTGCTCAGGGTAATAGACGGGGCTTCTTTTTCTCTGGTCGGGCCAGGAACTGAAATAGTCTTAGGCCTCTTAGTATGCAGCTGGAACTCTTATGACGATACCTCCGTGACAGGAGGAGATAAGTCCTTCCTAGGCCTTTTCTCTTTCAGGACCTGTGGCGTGGTTTTTTGTGACACAGTGGTCGGGGGATCCTGTTGTTCTACTTCGACCAATGTGTTAGTCTCCCATACTGTCTGGTTCACAAATTTCTCAATTTCAGGCCTGGCTTCATGAACATATGGGATGTTATTGTTTTTCACCCTCATCTCAGAGATGATCCCACATGGATCGTAATTCCATGGGAAGCTCATGAAGAACTTCATTTCCTTCAGCAGCCTGTCTGCTTCTTCCCCAGCGCCACGATTGTTGCAGATGAAGGAGACAATCTGCCCTTTGATTCTGAGTTGCTTCTTTTTCTTCAGTGACAAAAAATGGATATCATCATAATTTATTATCTGCCTTATACATTCCAACGAAAAAATTCTGACAGGTAGGTACTTGGGCATCTTATACGGTTCCAACTCGCACCCATATACTCTGATCTCGGTGTAATCTTGGTACAAATACCAATCCCCTGTCTTTGTGTTATCCGAGAGATGCAGGATCCTCTAAACTTCATCATTTATCCGAGGCTCGGGCCTGCCGCCAAGCATACTTACCACAGGGTGGTAGAATTGATCAATGAACTCCTTGAAACTGAACTCAGTGGAGTTGTGCTTGAGCAAGGAGGTCCATGTTGTCACTGCCTTGGGTCTTCCATCTCCATCCATCTTCTACATGGAAAACACGAATTTGTCCGCTTGGAAGAAAACGATAAAAGTATGCCAGTATGGATGAGTATTGGAACATGCCTTCCATGGTGAAATTCATGAACTGTTCGTGAATATTGTTCGCTAGGAACGCGCTGAAGTCAAACTGGGTGGTGGGCTTCTCATCGGTAGAGAAGATAGATAAAAATCCCTGAATGGGTTCATCTACCCATTGATCTGAATAGTATCTTAACAAGGCACAAAGGGAGGAGATGATCTGGTTTCCTTTAGTCGAGAACATGGAAGAAGGATAAGGAGGATTTGTGGAGGGAAATTGAGCGGATGGGGGAAGGAAAAGCTCGAATATTTGAGCTCTTTGGGGGAAGGTCATTTTATGGTATAATTATGTAATAATTTCCAGGTTGAAGGGTGATGCAGAGTCGACTCGGGGGACTTGTATCATTTGGTCGATGAATTCGCGCGTGATGAGGAAAAGAATTTCTCCGGACGAGGAGACATCGACTCTTTCCTCGGGGATGTAGTGGGATTGGCACTTGAGGGAGAACTCTGGAAAAGGGTGAATCTGAGGGAAGAGGTAAAGGGGTAAATTGGACTCCCAGAGTCCGATTTCATCACTCTGTTCCAGGAAAACTTCCCTGAGCCACGACTGAAGGTCTACGAAATCAAAATCACACTTTGTATCTGTGATTAAGTGGTCTTTTTCGACCAGTGGGATCCTGTCAAGGTTGACAGGGGGCAGGAGAAATGGATTCTCCTCTCCTTCTTCTTGTTTGGACTTTGGCGTCATTACTGCAACGGTACCTACAAGAAAAACAACGTTAGCGGGGTGGCTGCTGGTGGGGGAAACTAACTGTAATGAAGGAGACAACGGTGTAAATTTCTTTGGTGCGATGAGTGGTTGAATGGTGAAAATAGGGAAAGTGAGGGTAGTTTTTAGTAAATGGATGTCTGTTGGGCGTGGGAGATAGGTCAGCTGGTTAACGGATAGGTCATCCAGTAATAAATGGCCAACGGATCACTTAGAGTGTGATATGGCAGGTGACGGTGACTAAGGGATATAGATGAGTGACGTGGCGGCTACTGATTGGGGTAAAGGTCATAGTGAGGGGGCTTGTCATGAATTACTGGGGGGGAGGAACTGACAGCAGTTATGGGACGTGACTACTTCGGGAAAGGTGAATGGTGACGTCCAGAGGTGACGATGGTATGTCAGACAGTAAGAGATGATGGGACTCGGGGCCATTAGATCGTTTCCATGTATAGACTGGGGCTCGCCAGAGGAAATATTCCATTCCGGACCCCCCCCCCTCAGTTAAAAGAAGATTATCCGAGGGGGGTCCGAAAAACACCTGTAGTCATTGATCTATGCGCTTGCTTCTTGGTCGCAGATCTGAGAGTGTTGCTTATCACATATTCTGGACCCCCCCCTCCATTAAAGCCAGAATGGACGGGGGGGTCTGGAATCTAACATTGATCATAGATTTGTGCGCTTGATCCTGATCCGTCCAAATGCGCGCGATTCTTATCAACGATTCCGGACCCCCCGTTAAAGATAGAACGGTCGAGGGAGTCCGAAAATATCTGTCCACCGTAGATCTGGGCACGATCATCTGGACCGCTGATATATGAACGGAGCATAAGTGAGGGCATGAAAAAATACATTCACCGAGGAAACTTAGGATAAGTGCTTTTTTTCACGGGTTTCCTCCAAGGATTTTCATGTCAACACCACCAAGGGTTAGTCAAACAAGATTTTAGGTATCCAAAAGATGGTGCAACATTTACATCCAGTTGGTTTTTATTGAAATAAAGGAATAAAGAAACTACCTATATTCTAACCTAGCTTCCTATGACAATTAACCCAGATTAAACTATTGGGTTAAGAATTTACTCTACGATGGGGCTATCTGACCAAGATTAGACAGTTTGGCTAGATTTATTCACTAATCTAACCTAGATACTTTGGCTAAGATTAAACTGTTTAGCCAAACTCATTCACTAATCCTATCAACATCAATTTAAAAAGAACTTGGCCATGCTTGAAAGGTATGGACCAAGTTACTATTATTGCATGGGGCTTTTATTGCAATTATTGTATGCCCTCTTTTCTTTTTTCTTTTCTTTCTTTTTTCTTTTTCAAATTATTTGCAGAATGAAAAATCATTTGTCAACAAAAAACACTAGAGACAGATAATATCCCAGTCACCAGTTGATCCTATAACTTATAGGGTGATAACAACGGCTCCACTTGGGGATGGTACTTTCCATGGGAAGTGCCAAGAATCCTGGTCCTGGTCATTCTGAGAATTTCTGCCTAGTAGCCTTCGTTGGTTTTATTCTCAAAAATTGGAAGAACAATGGTTAGCGGCTTAGGGCCTTCTCTTCGGGCTTCAACCAACTGACTAATGTTCTTCGCTCAGAAAATGCAGGCAAAAAATAAAAATGGTATGTACAATGGTGAGTGAAAAAATGAGTCTCTACTGAGGTGGCACATAATGTTTCAGCATTCTGCCATTTACAAGTCCTCCTGGCAGATCTGTCCCATCAGCGTTGTTTAGCAGGAAAGCATTGTTTCCCTTGAATGCTTAAATCATGTATGGTCCTCTCCACAGACTGTCAAATTTTCCATGCTTTCCCTTTTCTTCATTTATGGCGTCCCATCTCAGCACCAAATCTCCTAGCTCAAAATCATCTTCCTTGGTTCTTTTGTCAAAAATATTCTTGATGCTTTCTTGGATTACCTGAGTCTTGTTGAAAACTTCTTCCCTAGACTACTGCAAATGGATCATCTGGTTGATCCTTCTCTGTG
>ML797981.1:160230-181190 GCA_009831015.1 Picea engelmannii | reverse complement strand
TTGGTTCTTTTGTCAAAAATATTCTTGATGCTTTCTTGGATTACCTGAGTCTTGTTGAAAACTTCTTCCCTAGACTACTGCAAATGGATCATCTGGTTGATCCTTCTCTGTGAGTCATTTGGCTCGGCTTGTACATCTTGAAGAAACTTCATGACAGGAACTCCTAAGAAAGTGGGGAAAACTACTTCTGTGCCATAGACCAACTAGTATGGTGACATACTGATTGACCTTTTGGTGGTCAGTCTGTCAGCCCACAATGAAAAAACCAACTTTTTATGCCATGATTTCTTGTTTTCCTGTAGCATCTTCTTGATGATATTCACCAAGGTTTTGTTTAAAGATTCTGCCATCCCATTCCCCTTGGGGTAGTAAGTTGTGGAATGTTCCAAACCAATGTGATATTGGTTGCAGAAATATATGAGTTTCTTCGATCGAAAAGAAGATACATTATCAGTTATAATCTTTCTAGGACATCTGAAGCGAGACAAGATATTATTTTCAAGGAATTTGATAATAACAGAATCAGTGGCTTGCCTGCTTGGTACTGCTTCGATCCATTTGGTAAAATAATCTGTGGCAGTGAGAATCCACCTGTGCTGGCCTGAAGAAGGAGGGTGTATTTCTCCAATGAAGTCTAATCCCCATTGCTGGAAAGGGGCTTCAACTGATATCGGTTTCAGGGGGAGGGGAAGGAGTTTCCTTTTTCCTTCAAACAACTGACATTGATGACATGTGGTCACTGTACGATGTACATCAATGAATAGGGTGGGCCAATAGAAACCAGCTCTGAGGATTTTGTTGGCTGTAACCTTCCAGTTCAGGTGGCCACCACATTCTCCTGCATGAAATTCTTGTAACACTTTGTCAGCTTCATCTTTCAATAAACAATTTAACAGAATACCTCCAGGATCTTTCCAATATAGATTGCCTTCTAGAATACAGAATTTTAAGGCTTTCAACTTCAAAAATCTAGCTTTAGTCTTAGTCAAACCAGGGGGAGCTTGTAAATTTTGCAAAATGAATATAAGGTCTGCATACCATGGAGAGTTGAGAAATACCTCTCTCACGCTTGGAGTCGCCATCTCGCCCTCTTCATATGCTGCAGCTAAAAAATTAATGTCAAGAGCATGGAAATTAGATTCAGCCATCAATTTAGCAAGGCCTTGACCTTTAATTAGTTTCGTAGGCTTAATCTCTATGTCATATTCTAAAATGACAACAATCCATTTTCCTCTTCTTCCATCCAGATTGTCCTGTGTCAAAATGTCTTTTACTACCACATTCATAACATATGCTATGGTGTGGGAATGGAGAATGTAGACTCTAAAGTCTTTTATGACTTTTACCAAGGCAAAAGCTTGTTTCTCCATTATCTTGTAATTCAGAGAAGAGTCTCTTAACGCTTTACTAAAGAAAGCTATGGGTTGTTCATACCCTTTGCTGTTTTTTTGTAGTAATATCGTTTCTATAGTATGTTCGGAAGCGAAAGAAAAAAGATAGAAATCCTTGGTAAAATCAAGACTGATCAAGGCAGGGGCCTCTGTGAGTGCTCATTTGACTTGTTTGAAAGACTATCTGGACTCAGTGCCCCATTTTATTTTCACATCACTTTTTAACATATTTGTAATGTTTCTGAGGAGCTCTGTCAGATTGGGAATGAATCTTTGTAAAAATTTTATGCTCCCGATAAAAGACTGTAATTCTTTGATGTTTCTTGGGTGTTCTAATTTTTGTATGGCCTCGATTCTGCTGGGGTCTATTTTGATTCTGTCCTTGGAGATTATGTGCCCTAGCAACTTGCCTTCCTCTAGTCCAAAAGGGATTTTCTTAGGATTTAAAGAAATCCCAAACCTCCTGCACTTCTCGAAGACTCGTCTGAGATGCCTCAGGTGCTCATCATCAGACTGGGAAAACACAGTTACGTCATCCAAATAGATGAAAATAAACTTACTCGATATTTCCACAAAGGCGATGTCCATCGCTCTCTGGAAAGTGGCTCCAGTGTTCATCAAACTGAAAGGCATTTTCACATATATGAAAGTTCCCCATGGTGTAGTGAAAGTGGTTTTGTCTTGGTCATCTGGGTGGACGAGTGTTGTGGGGAAATTCTACCCTACGGACTAACAAGCTAGGGTTTAAACTTGCATGCAGATCATAACCCTTAAGAAATTACTTTTAACCTTCTACCCCAAACCTAAAACCCTTTTTCACATGCAAACGTGGGAAGAACCCACTAACATTTTTATCGACGGTTGGTGTAGATCCTCCGTTGCGATTTATCCCCTTTGCTTATGCTTCTCCTTCCAAAAATATTTCCTGCAATCAAGACAAAACTACGCATGCATGCTATTGTTCTACTAGAGGGTTAGAGATTAAGCATCAATCAAATAAAACATATGAGATTCGTGCATTTGGGACGGGAAAAGTATCTTTTTATTAATCTAAAGACAAACCAACTTACAATGATTATAGAGACTGGCCACCGTTCCTCAATCCTGATCCTGGGCTCCTCCTCTTCTTTGTCCTCCAACTACTTTGCTTGAATTCTCCTAAATCTTGAGGAAAGGCTAAAGGGTTGGGACAAAACGGATTCGGCAATTGGGCAGAGTTTCTTTGCTATGATTTTTCCTCCTTGAATAGTACCCCTACCCCTTCTTTTATAGGCTAGAAGGAGCTAGGTTTTTAGACGAACTCTCGGCCATGCATGGTTGGGAGTTCCAGTTAACTGACCCAAAGCTTTTCGTCCCAGCGGAAACTTTCCTGATTTTTTGCTTTGTTAGGTAAACGCGGGCTGTAGTGGGCCTGCCAGTGTTCCAACGCGTGCAGTATAAGGCCTGCCAGTGTTCCAACGTGCCCAGTAATGGGTTAGGGCGCGGTTTACTTGTTTTAAGAGGTTTTTGAAGAGTCTGTTCAGCATGGCTTTAGCAATGAAGGGAAATGAGTTGGCCTGATGCCAGGTAAGCATGGATGGTACTTCTGGCCCACGCTTATCAAAGACTGTATTGAGGTGGTCAAGAAGTGCCAGCCGTGCCAAATCTTCTCACGGAAGATGAGGGCACATCCATCTCCTATGTTTCCTGTTATCACCGTCGGTCCCTTCACTAAGTGGGGACTTGATTACACTACTTGCAACCCCCCGTCAGCCAGGGGGCACCGCTATATCATTGTGGCTGTCGACTACTTCACCAAGTGGGTCGAAGCTATGCCGACGTTCAAAGATGATGGAGAGACTGTAGCTCTCTTCTTATTTAACCAAATTATAGCACGGTTCGGCGTCTCGAGAGAGATTGTCACTGAACATGGCAATCACTTTCAGAACCAAATGATGTCCGAGTTAACATCAAATCTTGGGTTACGGAAGGAACACTCATCACCTTACTACCCCCAAGCCAATGGGAAGGTGGAAGCTGTTAACAAAATGCTTAAGAAAATGCTACAGCGAACCATCAACTCAGCCAAGTCAAATTGGCATTTGATGTTATATTCGGCATTATGGGCTTACCGAACATCAGTTAAGACTGCAACCGGTTTCTCACCTTTCCAACTCGTTTATGGGCTGAAGGCAGTCTTGCCCATCGAATGTCAAATTGCATCTCTGAAATTGGCAGTACAGTTATTTCCATACACTTCTCCTCTTGAAGAACGATTAGTCCAACTAGAGTAGCTTGATGATCAACGTCGTGATGCGGCACTGGCCAACGAAGCTCATAAACATAAGGTTAAGTGTCAATATGATAGGTTCGTTCATCCTCGGGTTTTCTCTGAGGGCGACCTTGTCCTGGTTTATGACCAAGATAAGGACCCCCTGGGGGCAGGAAAGTTCAAACCTATGTGGTTCGGACCCTTCATTGTTAAGGAGGTTTTAAAGAAGGTCGCTTATCGTTTGGTCGATTTTGAAGGGAATGCTTTGGCGGAGCCTAGGAATGGGCTCTACCTCAAGAAGTATTACTCATAGAACAGTCACTGTGGGTAACTTTTTGTAACATATGTATAGTCTTTGTGCTATTAATTTCTTTCGTTTCTTTTGAAAAATGTGTCATGGACGTGTCATTAATGTTATCTTTCATCACTATGGCAGATGTCAAGTGAGTCCAAGGTGTTCATTGGGTATGCAGATGGTGCTAGTCGACACACGCAGAGGCTTGCCTCCGCAGCTTGGGTAATCTTTACACCACATGGTCAGTTGTTATCTTCGGGAGGGATATGCTTAGGTGACACCACAAACAATGTTGTTGAGTATAGAGAAGTTATTGAGTTGCTTCGTGATGCTTTGTCATTGCGTATCTCTCGTCTCCGGGTCTATCTAGACGCTCAATTGGTTGTGTCACAGCTAAACAGAATATACCGTGTGCACGATCCTACTTTACATCGACGATTCCTTAGGGTACGTCTCTTGGAACGCAACTTTGATTATATTACATATTTTCATGTTCCTAGGAGTCTAAATCAAATCGCAGATACTCTAGCTAATCACATTTTAGATTGGCATCTTTCTCACACATAAAGAAGATCATGATCATACACATGTAAATGCATTTTTGTAGACATAATCCATAAGACACAAAAAAGAAATAAAAATCATATATAAACATGATAAAATCCTCAGAGTACATAGATGGGCGCAAGCGCCTCAAAAAGTGGGAACCATAACGAGTCACTGAGGCTTATGCCCTCAAAAAATATATATACATATCGGTGTTCGAGGCACATCAAAGTCTACAAGTCTGTTCAGGGCCTATGGGCCCTGTTATAATCATGTACAGCTCGGCCCAAATGCCTAAACAGTCGGACCCATGTCTGAGGTAACCCCACCATATGAGTCTGCATGGAGGGCGGCATGTCCTCTATCTCTGCCATGGGAACTGTGTGAGTGAGCTCAGTGAAGTTCCGCTCAATCCGCCTAAGAGCCCTCTCGGCCTCTCCTGCTGGAGGGTTCCCTGCTACTGTTGCCCCTCCGGCGGCGGCAGCTGCAGCCTCTGGCCGTGGGCGGCGCATGTTCCGTGCAAAATCGGCATGTCACACGGGTCCCACATCTGCACGCAACACAATGTTCACCCATCAAAAACTCTGTTATACAAAAAAAAAAAACATGATATATATATAAAAAGACATAAAAATTACATATGCAAACAAAAAAAATGGTACAGGCGGAGACTTACCCATCTCCCATCGCTCCTCACCAGGAGGCACTGGTATCGTTGGATATCTGGAAAAATCTATCCCGGCATATGGGTAATCCTCGATCGTCGAAATATGTCATGACAGCCATGCAAAGAAATCATCATTGAAGGCCTCGGTGGTCCTCCCACCACCCTGTCGCGGCAGCAATGCTGCCCATCTGCACACTACCGGGAAAGTCGCCATATATCCTCGTACTGTCAGCCGAGGACTAAAGCATGGAACTCTCTCAAAGAAAAATGAACACAGGATGGTCCCGAACCCAAAGTTCCTATGTGTCCGCTATCGACAATCAGTCAATTGCCTCTTCATGTTCTCTAGCAGTGTGGTACTCCAATCGAAAATCTGTGCATTCATGCACTGAATTGCACAGTTCATCTGGGTGCGCAAAGCCTGATGCACAACTGCAGAGCCGGTAATCCGCCCAATGAGCGACAAAATAGTCTGCAGGGTGAGGCTGGTGATCCTATCAACGAGCACCGAAGAAGGTCTCGTATCGGTCCCATCCTCGCAATACTCTGCTATCAATTCCAAGACTTTGCTCGGCCCCGCAGGAAACGTCTGAAAGTTAACGGGTTCCCCTCTCCTCGAGAGGCCCGTCAAAAAATAGATATCCTCGGTGGTGGGCACCAAAGATTTCCCCTCTATCATAAATGCCTATGCATCTGGGTGCTAATAGTCAACCAAGGCATTCAGTAGCCTGGGTTGAGCGCGCATGAATGGACACAAGAAAAACTTCACCAAGCCACACTGTGACAGCACGACCATCACATTCGGATCTGCAGCCACTGCCTCATTGGCCGCCTCGTGCTCCCTCTCTCTCCAATGAACATACCTCCTGCAAAACACACAAGGGAAAAAGAGAGAGTTTAGTCTTCTTTTCAACACAATTTCCATCATGTGGGAGTAGCCCACGGGCTGTCGAGGCGAAAGTCGCGGGTACCCGCGCGCAACTTTAGCCCTGCGCGCGGGTACCCACGGGCTGTCCCTGGACAACCCGCGTTTTGCTAGGGCCGACCTCTTAGAGGTCGACGGCCACCCCAAAAATCAACTTAAAAGACATAAATTAAGTATTGAGTTGAAAGACTAGGGATTTTGTACTTACTTGGTCCAAGCAAAAGTTCGTTTCGTCCACCGTAGCTCTCGGAATCATGATCTTTGGCAAAGGGGGTATTTTGGCTCCAGAGTCAATTTCCAAATCAGCAATGGTGATAATAAGCTGCCAGCTTCTATTTATAGACTTTTTGGCCTCTTTTTGTCACTCTTTTGGCCCCTTTTATCAGTTTCTTTATACCAAAAACCATTTTGAGCGATTCCGGAGTTATATGGCAGGGATTTGATCAGGTATTGGGACATTTTTCATTGAGTTTCAGAAAAAAAAAAAATATACATAAGGACGGTCCGTAAAAATTTTTTTTTTTTCAAAAATCAACCTGAGCATATAGGGTAGGATTTCATCCCCACTGTTGCATCTCGTTGCCTTTTGTTCTTACGATGTAGGATCGATCCCATCCGGTTGCGACACAGAACCATCACATCTTCTCTAGAAGTGTCGCAACTAGGTGGTAGAGCTTGCCAAAACATGGATGCCCTAGGTAGTTCCTGGTTGCATTATGGTGTCCATGCCGTTTCTGACAACAGAGTAGGCTCGGGAGTCCGTATAGTATTTCCTAAATATGAGTTTGAGTCTCATTTGCATGGGTCTTTTTCACTCTTTGTCTTACCCTCCAAACTCCCAAAACATAACGGGTCTCCTTTTAAGCCCTTTTCAGACCCTTTAAACATGAAAAGATTGTCGAGCGATCTTGTGACCTTTCACGCTCGTTAAACTGAAATTTGAAGTCACGTCTATCCGGCGGTAGTTTATCCCTTTTCGGTCTGGACGGTCAACTGTACGAACAAAGGAATACTCTATCGAATTCCAATTCTTTAGAAGAGTATCCTCAGGTATAATTTTATTCCTTTTTCGGGCCTGAGGGACTAAATTTACGAAAAAGAAACCCCCCCGGAGTCCATAGTTAAGCTCTTTTCAGACTCCCTAAAATTGAAAAGATTGTCGAGTGAACTTATTCTTTCACACTCGTTAAACGGTCCAGAAGAAAATTCCTGACGGAGTCCATAGTTAATCTTTTTTCAGACTCCTTAAAATTGAAAAAATAGCCGAGTGATCTTGTCCTTGTCACACTCGTTAAAATGGTTGTGAATTGACGTCTAGTTGGTGCTAGCTTACCCCTTTTTCGAACCGACTAGACTATTGTCGAAAAAGGTACCCCGATGGAGTTTCCTTTTATGCTTTTTCAGACTCTCTAAACATGAAAAATCACCGAGCTTCCCTTCTTTAGGCTCTTTAAACTTACATCGAAGGACGTTACCATTGTGTGTTCTATCAACCGCATCTGCATCCTTTACCTTTCAGCCTAGTAACAGTTTGCCTTTGCGTCTTAACACCTTTGGCCATTGGAGTATTTTTTCCGAGTATCATTTCCTAGAACATTAGTCTTTTCCTTGTGCCTTGAACTTGTACGTTTGTTGTACTCGTTCCTCCCTTGTAACGTAATATTCTTTTATTTGTCCAAATCAACAAAAAAGAACAAAAAAATCAAATATACCCCAAAAAGAGGATGGGAAAAGTATTTTCTTTATTGGAAGCATCATGAGTCGCCCTTGGATAAAGCACATCTATCCGTTTGATTCATCAGACTTTGGGATGTAGTACGACCTTAGGAATCTTTGCTCGTTATATTGAGTTATGTCCTCCACCGTTTGGTTACTCTTCCAAGCATATGGAGAGTTTGCGTTGCCTCCTGCTTCGTAGACTTCTGATTAACAGATATGTTGCCTGAGTCTTATCACTTGTCGTGCTATTGTCCAAGGGAAGTTTTGTTTCTTAGCCTGAGTCGGCCACTCTGCAAGATGTCTAATGTCCGCATACCCAGCCATCCTGGACGTCCAATCAAGTCTTTGTTCGAAATCACTGAAGCCTTCAGTCCGATCATCAAGATTATCAAGTCCACAACCGACGAGCCATGGAAGACCTCTGGGTAGTGCAGTCGTACACTCATATTACACTCCTACCCGAGTTTAGAATATTTTGAAGTTGTTTCTCGAGCTCTGAAGTACAACCATCAAGCCGCATCAGCTTCTGAGAAATGGATACTTAATATGTATATCTTTCTGATTTCGAGATGTAGCTCCGCTGTGTATTGTTCGCGACTACTCTTTATAGTTGTTTGACATGGATATACAGTGTATTTGATTGGTATCCATGGTTCTGATTTATCCCAAGCATGGGTATGCCCGCCTCGGTGAGACATTTGATATTTTTTGTAGACGTCACCTCCTGATCTCTGATTCCTAGGCTCACTCATTCAGAATATCAGTACAAATTGGTAAAGAATCGGTAATGTATTTCGGCCATCAGATGCTCTTCTGACCTCACACATTAGGGGGCATCTGTTATAACCCTAAATTGCACCATCCATGCTTACCTGGCATCAGGCCAACTCATTTCCCTTCATTGCCAAAGCCATGCTGAACAGACTCTTCAAAAACCTCTTAAAATAAGTAACCTGCACCCTAACCCATTACTGGGCACGTTGGAATGTTGGCAGGTGTTATACTGCACGCGTTGGAACACTGGCTGGCCCACTATAACCCGCGTTTACCTAACAAAGCAAAAAATCAGGAAAGTTTCCGCCAGGACAAAAATCTTTGGGTCAGTTAACTGGAACTCCCAGCCATGCATGGTCGAGAGTTCGTCTAAAACCCTAGCTCCTTCTAGCCTATAAAAGAAGGGGTATGGGTACTATTCAAGGAGGAAAAATCATAGCAAAGAAACTCTGCCCAATTGCCGAATCCGTTTTGTCCCAACCCTTTAGCCTTTCCTCAAGCTTTAGGAGAATTCAAGCAAAGCAGTTGGAGGACAAAGAAGAGGAGGAGCCCAGGATTAGGATCGAGGAATGGTGGCCGGTCTCTGTAATCATTGTAATTTGATTCATCTTGAGATTAATAAAAAGATACTTTTCCCGTCCCAAATGCACGAATCTCATACGTTTTATTTGATTGATGCTTAATCTCTAACCCTCTAGTAGAACAATAGCATGCATGCATAGTTTTGTCTTGATTGCAAGAAAGATTTTTGGAAGGAGCAGCATAAGCAAAGGGGATAAATCGCAACGGAGGATCTACACCAACCGTCGATAAAAAGGTTAGTGGGTTCTTCCCACGTTTGCATGTGAAAAAGGGTTTTAGGTTTGGGGTAGAAGGTTAAAAGTAATTTCTTAAGGGTCATGATCTGCATGCAAGTTTAAACCCTAGCTTGTTAGTCCATAGGGTAGAATTTCCCCAGAACAACGAGGACCTGATTGTAACCCGAGAAACCATCCAACAATGAGATTCGACTAGACCCGACCACCCTTTGCAAGATGTGGTCCATTTTTGGTAAGGGGTAATTATCCTTTAGGGAGACCTTATTCAGATTTCGGAAATATATGCAATGTCTGATTTCCCCAGATTTCTTATGTGTAGGGACCAAATTAGAGACCCATTTGGAAAAACGCAACGGGACTATGATTTTGGCATCGTACATTTTTTTGATTTCCTTTTCTATCAGAGGGAGTAACTTGGGATTTATCCTCCTAAGTTTCTGTCTGAACGGTTTTTGGTCTTCTTTTCTTGGAATCCTGTGTTGTATGATGCTGGTATCATAAGATTTCAAATCCTCATAACCCCAGGCAAAGACATCCGCATATTCTTTGAACAACTCAATGTATTTGAGTTTTTGCTCAGGGGGTAATGATTTAGACAATTTGACTATCCTGGGTTTCTCTTCAGTCCCTATATTACAATCTTCTACCTCTTGTCCATTGGCTTCGATTTTCGTTTTTTTGGCTACGTCGTTGAAATCAAACAAATGCTCTAAAGGAACCAGACCCCTAGGTAAAACATTACTTTTCAAATGCAAAATATCGGCCTACATCTCATCATCGCCTAATTCTCCTGAATATACGCTATTTACACTATCAATTTCAAAATCATATCTATTTACATTTTCATCCTCATTCTCTAAATCTATATTTGTACATTCAAAATCATTTTTACACTGCAAAAAGTCTTCGATTTGATCATCATTACCAAACACTTTCCAGTACCTGATATTGTCGGGAACGGTTGTCTGGATTTCACCTCTACCATGTATGGGTGAGTCGAGCGGAAAGGAATCTTACATGTGGCTGCTGACGTAGCCAATCCGTCTGCCAAAATGTTTTGTCCCCTCAGCATTACCTACAAGTCAACTTCAGTGAAACATCTTAGGGCATCAAGAACAACATTCCTATAAGCTCTAAGATGGGGATGCTTCGCAGCATACTCACCTTTAATTTGCTTTATTATTAACTCAGAATCACCTCTTACCATAATCTGTTTGGCACCAACTTTTTTCAAAAGCTTCAAGCCGAGCATCAAGGCTTCATACTCAGCGATATTGTTAGTGCATTGGAAATTTAATTTTTAAGAGTGGTTTTCCGAATATCTGGTTCTGTGATTTTGCAGCCAAACTCCCGCTTCGGCTCCTTCTTTGCTTACTGCTCCATCAAAATCCATGCTCCAGAAATTTGTTGGTAGCTCTTCAGTTATCATGTTTTTCTTCCTTGCTACCTCAATGATTTATTGGCCTTCATCCGGATTAGATGTATATTCTCCCAGTTGAGTGTGTTTCTCTCCCATGTCACCATCATTGTACAAGATAAAAGAATCCAAGTCAGAATGCGCGGAGTAAAGAGGATAGTTGTGCGGTTTTTCTTGGCTACTGACCATGTATTTCATCAATGTTTCTCTGTATAGCCTTCTTTGTTGCCTGAAAACTGGGATTGTGGCATATGACATATCTAGCTGCAGTGTACCTCTCAACTTAGTCCCCCAAGACTGGGATAGAAACATTCCATACTTCGGGGGAATGTCTGCAACCACCACATCCATGACCATGCTCTTCATAGGAATCTAAACCAGGGTGATACATAAGTCCTTGATCAAACCAATACATCTAACTTTACTGGAGTCGAATGAGTGTAAATCCTTGTAAGGTCTGGTGACCTACAGTCCCAGTTTCTCCATCACTGCTTTAGGCATCAGATTATGGGAAGCACCTGAATCCAGCATAGCATTATGCAAGATCAGGTCATGTATATTTAGACTGATGTAAAAAGGAGTGACATCACCATTATCATCTCGACCATCTACTTTAGGTCCAAACATAAGTTCAGGTTGATCATCTGTAAGTTTCACGGTATCTAAATGATTTGTTGATCCAATGGTTAAGGCCTTAGTGCCTATGTCAAGTTCAATGGCCAGTGATTTAATCACCTGTGAACGATAAATGTCTTTGTTCATCAACTCAGAAAGTGGAATGGGAATTTTTACTTTGGCTAATTCCCCCTCAAGGATGAAAGGTGTAGGAGCTCTGCCTTGGCTCATCAATTCTGGTTTGTCCACCACACTCTTCTGACCAGAAGTACTTGGTGGATTAATAGGTGAAACCTCGGGCTGCGGCGATCTTTTCAGAATAGTAAGGTTTTTCTTCGCGGAAACTTCGACAGTGCTCTTTTCAGGAATCTTCTCAGCAGATGGTTCAGATGCTTTTTGGGTTTCGACTACTTTCTTCGTTTCAATCATCTTTTTTGGGGAACTCCCTTTTCTCTTTTTACTCCGTAGATTGTACTGTTGGTGTACCTCCAAAATGGAATTTTCGAATGCTTGTTGTTCTTCATCTTCGACTTCTTCACTTACTTTTGTCTGATTGAGAAGAAAAAGTTATTTCTCTTCTTGGGTAAGGAAAATAACTTCGTTATCGTGAATACCCATGAGATTTATGTGAGTATCCTCCAACTCCTCGATCACTTCCTCTCCTTCATCAGCATAATTCTCTTGTAGTGGGGGTCTGATCTGTTGATCTGGACCTCTCTTCTCTCTTTGATCCCTAGGATCTCTCTGTCTGATTTGAGGAGGGTTTCTCCGGAAGTTAGGATTCCGAACTTGAGGGGCTAGTGGGTTTTCTCTCGGTGGGTTTCTATCTGATACTGTAATTCTTTCCATCATTCTTTCCATTGCTCTGGCCAAGGAATCCAATTTGGAATCAGAGGTTGACGTGGAAGGCTCCTCTTTAATGGTGACTCTCCTCTCTGACCTCTGTCGTGCTCTTTTTGCCAACAAATTGGCCTCCACACTTATTGCACTTTTCTGCATGTATTCCAGGGTGGTAGAGTTTCTTTCCCTGAGTTGGTATGACATATCAGCGTCGAAACCATCAGGGAATTTTATCAATGCCAAACCCTATGGAGGTTTGATTTCAGCTAGAATTGCATTGTACAGGTTATTGAAATGAGTGCAGTAATCTTGTACTATCTCACCTTGATTTCTTCTAATATTCTCGTATTCTGACAATATTTGGAGAGGGTTTTTATTTACCTCCCATCTGTCTAGAAAACTCCTTTGAAATGCAGTAAGGTCAAGGACTGAGGCAGAATGTAAACCTTTATAACATTTCTTAACGTCACCTGTCAAACTCTGGGCAAACAATCTCATTTGAACGTCAGCCTCATCTACTTCGTGCAAGTCAAAATAATCATTCATTTTATCAACGTGTTGTTGGGCATTTAAAGGTCCTGTTGCATCGAACTATGGAAGTCTCATTTGATATTCTTGGGGCATGGCATGAAGAGGTGCAGCCAACACCAAGGGAGCATATCTAGCTGCCATGATGGGTGGAGGAGGTGGGATAACAAACTGGATGATTGGCGAGGTTGCGACTGAAGACGAGGACGAGGAGGGAATGGATAACACCGAGGGAGTGGTTTTCAGTTTAGCAGTGGGAGACATAACTTCAGGGGTTCGGGGTTGCAAAATGGTTGGGTTGAAAATG
This sequence comes from Picea engelmannii, assembly GCA_009831015.1. Taxonomy (NCBI): domain Eukaryota; kingdom Viridiplantae; phylum Streptophyta; class Pinopsida; order Pinales; family Pinaceae; genus Picea; species Picea engelmannii. Next base: position 168,097 of record ML797981.1, on the reverse strand, counting down.
ATTCCAGTCACAAAACTATCGGACCGTGTTCTAACCAGGCTTTGTTGGGAAAAGGTGTCAAAGTCAGTGTTTTGAAAGGCAATGAGCTCCCCTGAAAAGGAAAGGGACTTGCGAAAAGGAGTATGACTTAATGAACCTTCAGCTATGATCTTTTTCCTGAGCAACTTCTCTGGGTTATCTGTTACTATCGTAGGTTCTGGGTCTGGATGAGATCGAGTATAAAATTTCTTGGGAGCCAAATTATTTTTTTTTTTTTTTTAGATTTTTATATATATACTTTTTAGTTTTATGAGACTGAAAATAATATGTACAAATTTTAATCAACCTCTAACATTACCTTCTTCTCAAATTTGCAATATTTTAAGGAACAAACTTTCTTCTAGGAAAAGAAAACGTGAAGTTATAAAATTTTAGTTCTGTTCTTCCCCAGTGGAGTCACCACTATGTTAGCACTCTGTAAATTTCCAAGAGGTTGACAACAGAAAAAATCCAAAAAATGTAACTTTATCCAACCTCTTTTGAAGCTGGGATCTAGCCCTTCCAACTTCAGAGAGGGATCTCTCTATATGATTTAGCTATGTTTCGAATTTTAAGTATTAGGCTAGGTAAATAAATAAGTCGGTTTTTGTTGTCGTAGTGTTTGTCGACTTGGTTGAGACAGTCTACACATCCATTGGGATATGGGGTCTGTGTCTTGAGTAAAATATGAAACCCAAACCAGAAACGCAAAGGAAAACTTTCACAGGGCAAGATAATATAATCACAGGATTCTTTAGTAGCATAAATGAGGAATAGCAGAAAAGGTGAGAAAGACAATTACAACAAAGAAGCAATCAAGAATTTCTTTATTGTAAAATGAGAAGATAAACACTTAAATCTTGAGTCAGAAACAAGGTATACGAGATAAATCCTGCAACTTTCATTACTTCCAAAGATTATATTTAGAAAACAATTTGATAACAAAGTAAGAATACCATTTAACTTATAAAGAACAACATCACCAGTGAATACACGCAAGAATCCTATAAAAGTGCCTCTTTCTATTAATGGAAGATCTCTTCAAAAATATTACAGTCTGATAACTTCAGGGTGTGATTATCAACAACCCTCAATACTTCCAAAGATGAAGTATTTATAACTCAAATTACAAACAATCTTGTCATTAATGACCAGGACGTGCTAAATCTATTTTTAGCCTAACTAACTTAACAAATTTCCTAAATCTAGGAACTGCTTGATGATGTGATGTAACTGCATGCTAATTTCTGGGTGGGTCATTAATGAAGCCTCTGTACGACCTCATCTGACTGGACAAATGACTGGACTGGGATAGCTCATTTTCTAATCAATCAGATCACAGAGTTCCTTTCATCGAAGATGACTGGGCACGTTGACTTTGAGTAGCCTTCGATACACTTCGTCCATTTTTGTGTACTTGGCGAAGGTAGGTTTGGTGACGAAAATGTATCGAATCTCATGTTGGATACTGATGTCCCACTGAAGGGAATCTAGAAATGCCTTGCCAGTGATGTTGCCTTGAATTCCTGCAAACTATGAACTGTCCTTAGCCACATCGACCAGTCTCTTCTTGTAGTCTGGGAGTGTCATCAATTTATCATTGATTACCTTCAGACCAGGTAGACCTTTCTTCTCTAGATCCTCAATCTTACTAAAGAATCTTTGTACCCCTAGGTCCATGGCTTGAACCTTTTCTTCCAGCGAAAGCATTAATCCTCTCTTGGTCAAAACTCTTTTGACCTCAAGGATGGTCTCTGTTCTCTCTTCAATTTTTAGCTCTTCTAGCTCCTCCCTGGTCTTGGAATTTAGGAACCTGATGATCTTGTTCACCTGTGATGGCATCTCTCCCAATTCTGATTTGATCTTCTCAATGGCCTGCTTGCTTCTCTACACCAATTCATTATGCTCAAACATAATCTGTATCATGGGCCATATCTCGTTCATGGACTTGGTGATGTCTGTCCATACACTTTCTTTAACCTCGGCCAAAGTCTTTCCTACCACTGTTTGCTTCCGGAGCTATTGTAACTCCTGTTTGAGATGATCTGTCACCTCCTTTTCCTTGGAGAGGATGATCTGAAAGGAAGATTTGAGTTCTTGAAGGTTCTCAATCTCCTTTTTGAGCCTGCTGATCTCTGTTTCCTGGAGGTTCATTTTTTCCATAGACTTAGCCAGGTCAGCTATCTTTTCCAGGGAGGTCAATGAAGTAGAAGATGGGACTTCTGTCACTGATGCTATGCTCACTCCCGAAATTGGAATGACATTCAATGGAATGAATTCCATTGTCTTTAGTTGTTCTTTCTCTTTTACTAGTTTTTCCATCTAATCCTCCATCTCCTTTAGCTATACATTCTGCTCCATGAGTAGCTTGAGCATTTCATCTTTCTCTCCTTCTTTCTCTGCTATCTCCTTCGCCTGCGAATCCTCTGTGGGCAGGAGCTTCAATTGTTTCCTTAAGGATTCTATGTCAACATTCTTCTTCTTAATCATCTCCTCAGCTGCTTTTACGTTTGAAGGATCGTAATCGATCTTGAGGATCAGTTCCTCCAAAGTCTTGATCCTATTTTCCTTGGAAAAGGACTATATCTTCTCCAACTTCAGTTGTGTTTGAACATTGTTCAGGGACACCTGCAATTTGGACGCAGTAGAGGAAGCAAGCGACAAAGTATAAAAAACCATTTCCCCTATCTGCTTGTGCAGATCCATCTGATCGGTCGGATGCACATCCTTCGTCTGGAATTCGAAGGTGGCCCTTGTGTAATCAGTGATCACCTTTGGATCTGGCACCTATGCTTGGAGGAATTCCATATGCATTCTGCCCTTCTCGGTGTCGAATGCCGACGATAGCCTATGTTGTGCAGTTGACGTCTGCTTCCAGAACTGGGCGCAAGCACTGTTGGTTAGGGTCTAGTTCCTTTTCTTGATCAGCTCATACTTTTCGAGGATACTCGGCTTTGAACCTGCCTTGCTTGGTTGGGTGATCGACGGAGACTCGGTAGATTTATTTGGCAATGCTGAGGTTATGACCTTTTGGAGGCTTGCACCAAGGGGTGGTCTGTCAACCTTGGTCACGGTAGTAGACGGGGCTTCTTTTTCTTCGGTCGGGCCAGGAACTGAAATAGTCTTACGCCTCTTGGTTTGCATCTGGAACTCTTCTGATGATACCTCCGTGATAGGCAGAGATAAGTCTTTCCTAGGCCTTTTCTCTTTCGGGACCTGTGATGTGGTTGTTTGTGACATAGTGGCCAGGGGATCCTGCTATTCTACTTCGACCAATGTGTTAGGCTCCCATACTGTCTGGTTCACAAATTTCTCAATTTCAGGCCTGGCTTCATGAACATATGGGATGTTCTTGTTTTTCACCCTCATCTCGGAGATGATCCCACATGGATCATAATGCCATGGGAAGCTCATGAAGAACTTCATTTCCTTCAGCAGCCTGTCTGCTTCTTCCCCAGCGCCACGATTATTGTAGATGAAGGAGCCAATCTACCCTTTGATTATGAGTTGTTGCTTTTTCTTCAGTGACACAAAATAGATATCATCGTAATTTATTATCTTCCTTATATATTCCAACGCAAAAATTCTGACAGACAGATACTTGGGCATCTTATACGGTGCCAAATCGCACCCATATACTCTGATCTCGGTGTAATATTGGTACAAATACCAATCCCCTGTCTTTGTGTTATCATAGAGATGCAGGATCCTTTGAACTTCATCATTTATCTGAGGCTCAGGCCTGCTGCCAAGCATACTTACCACGGGGTGGTAGAATTTATCAATGAACTCCTTGAAACTAAACTCAGTGGAGTTGTGCTTGAGCAAGGAGGTCCATGCTGTCACTGCTTGGGGTCTGCCATCTCCATCCATCTTCTGCATGGAATAAATGAATTTTTCCGCTTGGAAGAAGACGAAAAAGTATGCCAGTAAGGACGAGTATCGGAACATGCCTTCCGTGGTGAAATTCACGAATTGTTCATGAATATTGTTCTCCAGGAATGCGCTGAAGTCAAACTGGGTGGTGGGCTTCTCATCGGTAGAGAAGATAGATAAAAATCCCTGAATGGGTTCATCTACCCACTGATATGAATAGTATCCTAACAAGGCACAAAGGGAGGAGATGATCTAGTTTCCTTTAGTGGAGAACATGGAAGAAGGATAAGGAGGATTTGTGGAGGGAAATTGAGCGGATGGGGGAAGGAAAAGCTCGAATATTTGAGTTCTTTGGGGGAAGGTCATTTTCTAGTATAATTCTGTAATAATTTCCAGGTTGAAGGGTGATGCAGAGTTGGCTCGGGGGACTTGTATCATTTGGTCGATGAATTCGCGCGTGATGAGGAAAAGAATCTCTCTGGACTCATTCTTTAACAATAAGACATTGGCACCATTTCATAGAGCCATTCACCTCTCCATTGAGTGAATGTGCTTGGAGTTCTTTCACCATCATTCTCATTTTCTCATTGTAAGGAGAGAAAGTTTGTGAGGAAACAAGAGCCTTCCTTTGGAGGGAGAAGGGACTCACAATCCCCTTTCTTCATTGTGCTTTGATTTCATCAATTGATCAGCCTAAAAACATTGGTGATATTGGTCTTTTTGTGTTTTTATTTCTTTATCCATATGCTCATAGTCTTAGTTTGTTTTTATTTAATTCTTGTTTATAGTTTTGTTTTTGTTTTCTCTAACCCTTTCCTTTACAACTGTCATGCTCAGCAAGACCCAACTGGGCATGTAAGCACCCTTTATTTGCTCACCAAGTGACGAATTGGGTGCAAACAGAGATGATCTGGTTTCCTTTAGTTGAGAACATGGAAGAAGGATAAGGATGATTTGTGGAGGGAAATTGAGCGGATGGGGGAAGGAAAAGCTCTAATATTTGAGCTCTTTGGGGGAAGGTCATTTTCTGGTATAATTCTGTAATAATTTCCAGGTTGAAGGGTGATGCAGAGTCGGCTCGAGGGACTGTTATAACCCTAAATTGCACTATCCCTGCTTACCTGGCATCAGGCCTACTCATTGTCTTTCCTTGCCAAAGCCATGCTGAACAGACTCTTCAAAAAACCTCCTAAATCAAGTAACCCGTGCCCTAACCTAGAACTGGGCGCATTGGGACGCTGACAGGCCTACTGCAGCATGCGTGTGAACGCTGGTTGGCCCACTACAGCCCGCATTTACCTAACAAAGAAAAAAATCAGGAAAGTTTCCGCCGAGACGAAGAGCTTTTTGTTAGTTAACTGGAACTCCCAGCCATGCATGGCCGAGAGTTCGCCAAAAACCCTAGCTACTTCTAGCCTATAAAAGGAGGGGTAGGGGTACTATTCAAAGGAGGAAAAATCATAACAAAGAAACTCTGCCAAATTGCCAAGTCCGTTTTGTCCCAACCCTTTAGCCTTGCCTCAAGCTTTAGGAGAAATTCAAGCAACAGTAGTTGGAGGACAAAAGAAGAGGAGGAGCTCAGGATCAGGATCGAGGAATGGTGGTCGGTCTCAGAATTCATTGTAAGTGATTCATATTGAGACTAATGAAAAAGATGCTTTTCCCATCCCAAATACATGAGTCTTATCTATGTTATTTGATTTGTGTTTAAACTCTAACCCTCTAGTATATTAGTAGCATGCATGCGTAGTTTTGTCTTATTTGCAGGATCGCTTTGTGGAAGGAGCAGCAGCAGCAAGGAGATAAAATCTCAACGGAGGATCTACTTCAACCGTCGATAAAAAGGTTAGTTGATTCTTCCCATGTTTGCTTAAGAAAAAGGGTTATAGGTTTGGGTAGGAGGTTAAAAGTTATTCTTGAAGGGTCATGATCTGCGTACAAGTTTAAAGCCCTAGCTTGCTAGTCCGTAGGGTAGAATACCCCACAACAGAATTGGTGACTCCACTGGGGATATTTTACTCTTAGGGTTCCCAGATTTGGTTAAAGATCTTTTGGGTAGTTCAAAGAAGTTCAGTCTCTGTTTCTTTGTTTATTTTTGTTTTCTGTTAGGTCAATGCTAGCAGGGAACCTGGTTATCAATACTAGTTTTGCTTGACTGACGCTTGACATTTATTCTCGGGACACACAGAGGTACCCGCGGCCTGCAGAAGCCCTGCCCGCGGGTGACCCGTGCCCTAACTTTCTACAGCACGCGTTTGCCCGCGTGCTGCAGTAGTTTCAGTAGCGTGTAGTTTTGAGGAAGCTTGAGAGGCAGTCTCCTCTTCCCTGTCAGAAGTTTATCTTCTCAGGGGGCTTGCTAGATCCTGTCTGGGTCTTGATTGGTTTATTGTCTTGTATTTCAGTCTGTCTTGTTGATTTGTTTTTTTTTTTTACGTTGGTTTTTCTTTTGTGCAAATCTTCATTTTCTGTTAAAGTGATAGCATCTAAGCCTTTTAGAGACTCTGGTTGTCAATACCAGAAGCCTTTTTCAGGACTAGACTGTCTGTGTGTGATTTTATCTTAGTTTTTAGATAGACCCGCGGCCTGTTTAAGGCTTGACCGCGGGTACCCACGCGCTGTAAAAGCTCAGCACGCGTTTGCACGCGTGCTGTATTGGTGACAGTCGCGGGCCTGATTGCAGCCTTTCAGCTTGGGTGGGGCAGTCATTCCCTCCTGTGGTGAGAAGAGATTATTTCAGGGGTCTAGAGTCTGGGGCCGCACATTCAGCAGGTTAGGGCAGTCGACCCTTAGCCTGTGGTGGTTTTTTATTTTTTGATAGAAAAGACAAAAGAGAAAAAATAGATTTGTTTTATGGTTTTTAGGCAAGTGTTGGAATTAGTGCTTTCTTGATTGCTTTTTTGCATTTCATGCTCTGATTTTGTTTGCGATCTGCGCTTTAAGCCAGAGTTTTCTTTTATTTCTCTTGGTTTTGATCTTGTCATCATTTTTCCTTGTTGCGTGATTTTGCAATAAAATAAAATAAAAAAATTGTGTCATTTTCTTCTTGATTTTGAGGATTTTGTTGTTGCATCAGTAGCTAGGAAAGAATTCTTTTTGCATAAGTTTTTGCAGTGCATGTCTAGTATAAGTAGCTCGCAGATCTGAGCGAAAGTCCTTCATATTTACTGCATTAAATCTTAGTAAATTCGAAAAAAAGAAAGAAGTCTTTCATTGAAAAGTTGTTGGCTTTGCATTTTATCAAAAGTTTGTTTCCAAACATTATTGTGCATTTTGCTTTGAGTCTTTTTACACACCATCAGTTTCACTTCTGCACCTTGAGGTTTAAAAATCCCATTAAAAGCAACGCTAAATAAAATCAAGTAGACTTTTCTGTTTGTAGGGTGCATTCACTAGCTTAAGAATAGGGCCTTGGAATAGGTTGGAGAGTAAATTCTCCAAGGCCACCGAAACCAAACATTGGAGTCTGTCATTTAGGGAGTGTAGAAGTCCAGTTACAGAAAGTTATTTAGGACCCCCCTCTAACACGAGGGCTAAACACGAGGTCGCGTAAGGAAAGGCAGTGGAGATAACCCCTCCAAAGCTGGACCGAGCGTTGCAGAGAACACATATAGAGGATCTGTTAAGGGATTCTGTCGTTAGCATTTGCCATGGAGCTTCGTGGATCTCGAATCTGTTTGGGGTCCTCAGTCGTCTTCCGGAACACTTGCTCTCGATACCCTTGATAGGTTTCGGGCTTGATACCCTGCTCATTGTGGTCTACCCAACTGCCGACTGTACCCGCCTGATAGCTGTTCACGTGCTGGCAAACTAGTTGCCTATCTTTTCTAGGGACATACACAGGTGACTGCGGGGGTATACCGCGGTACCTAGGGCGGACATCGGACCAACGCTTTGCAGAGTAGACCTGGAGGGTGCTTCCGTATTCGAGTTGCACTTGCACCGGTAAGGTACTCTAGTGTTGGTTGTTGTAACT